>JBBPBX010005702.1:0-21872 GCA_038048925.1 Garcialebias charrua | reverse complement strand
ATAAATAAATATATATATATATATATATATATATATATATATATATATATATAAATAAATACATAAATAAATAAAATTGAAATTAACAAATCAAGACCCCGACACACACACCCCCGTCCCCAAATGTACTGTTGGTGAGTGTTGTTCTAAAGTGTACTTAAAAAGGAAAGAGAAGGAGCAAAGGCTGGCATTGTACCAGTTTCCCCTCCACTCCAACTCTAACCCAGGCCCTTATTGTCTAAATGCATAATGTTGAGTGAGCATAGGCATGGGGGCGAGAGTGATGTCATCCCGCCACCCATAACCATAGTGCTCATTCCATTCCCTATATGTGACTTTTATGAGGATGTTTATGAATGAATGTCTAAAGTGTATATAAAATTGAGTCCCAGGTGGTTCTGAACAACAGAGATGTAAAACCGTTGTAGCACCCGAGACTCAAATTCCCTACATGTATTAATTTAAGATGAAGAGGGCGGAGGTGCGTGGTGAGGCATGGGGAGAAAATATCTGCAGAAACAATGCTCCTGCAGCGAGTCAGCTCCCCCGCTGACCCTGCCTACCCCACCCCCCTAGTTCGCCAAGGTCCACCCAAGGAGCGAGGTAAAAGAAACACCTCTCCGACCACCAGGCCATTGAGTCAAGACCAGAGAGGGACACGGTCCCGAGGGCTGCCAACAGCAGAACCAACAGCCCACACCCACCAGGGCCGCCACGACCCCTGCGAACCGCAGTCAGCCCGCTGCCCAAGAAGACACAAAATCCCACATGGACGACACGGCCAAGAGTGCCCGCCCAACTGCCGACAGAGCCAGGAAGCACAGAGAACAGGCCCCAACCAGGGCCCGCACACCGGCCAAGCATAGTCCAAGACCATCATCAAGGATATCCACTTAGTCCCCACCCCAGAAGAAATACTACACCCACCCTTCATATTAACAACTTTCAGAACATATGACACATTAGCCACCCAGGCTAGGTTTACCCGCCCCCTCCCATTGGTCACCAGTCACGCTCCCAGACACCCAACCCCCCAGCACATGAACCCCCAACCCACCAGTGAGCCGAGGTCCCCGGCCAGAGCCGGGCACCAGAGCGCCAGCCAGCCCATAGCCCGGTGACCCGCCCGCCAGAGCTCAAGACCCCCGATCCCCACCAGGCCCAAGCCCGGGGACAACACGCCCCCAGAATCCCAAGCGCCCACCCCGAAACCAGTCCAGCACAGCCGGGTCACCGACCGGCGACCCATGACCGCCGCTGCCGACACAAAATTCAATTAATTTGAGTATACTGTCTGCTCCATTGTCGTCTGGTTTTGGAACGTTGCATCAAACTTTTGTGTGCGCACGCAAAGAAAAAAATTTCCCCATGTCCCCTCGGGGGCTCCGTACTTTATCAATGAGGACTGACCATTTCCACCAACCTGGTGTCATTTCTTAGCTCACCGCTCAGTCAATCTGAAAACATGAAGATGGACATGAATGTGATAGTTTAATACGTTTTTTTTTTGTTACAGTTCTACAGTTTATTGATGCTGATATATTCTTAGTAATAATTCTTATTTCTTGTTCTGTCTTGAAAAGAGTCTCAACTTGACCCATGATTACCATACTCTAAACTAATAATATCAAACCAATGTTTAACCTGTGAATACCAGGTAGGGCTTAGCCCTACTAGCCCACTTATACCAGCCGTCCCTGGACCTACGTGACTTCCGCATTCCATTCTTTCGATGAGAGTCGAGTGTCGCAGCTCTCTCTCCAACACCAGATCCAATCAGATCCCGGCACTTGTGTGGTGCGTTCAAAGCCTACAGGACATACGTACTGCCACATTCAGTTTACTTTGGATTTTTGTTTATATGCCGCAAAGACTTTATTGTACGCTGAGAATGTGCAAGCAGTGCGCGATTGCGCATATGCGCAGCTTAGAGGGAACATTGACCGGATGTGTATCAATCACTGAAGGTTTGATGTATTAGACAGTTTTCATATAGGTGCTATTAGCATTTCGTTTTTCATGGCGAGATGTCTAAATTTGACATCTGGCCCTGCCCTTTCAGCATGCTCCGAAACAAACTGTTTTGATAACTTTTTGTCCTCCATGTCTTTTGACCCAACTGGCCAAGTTTGAAACCGATTGAGCGAAATACCTAGGAGGAGTTTGTTCAAATGCGGAGGCTGTAATCTGCCAAAAAGGTGTGAAATTTGGGACGTCGTTCCAAAATGGTTGCCTTCCTGTTTATCATAAAACATTGGTGCCAGAGGGTTTTCTGTGCATCTTGGGGATTTGGACAAGTGTACCAAATTGCATGCTTCGACAACCAACTAAGGCTACGGAGGGTGTTTTAAAAAATTTCTGGTGGCGTTCTTGTCAATCTGTCAAGATTTTTGCTACGCCCCCGAAATACGTAATTTTCACCAGTCTTGATGCGTCCGCTAAATTTGGTGAGTTTTGGGATATGTAAAGCCCCCCAAAAGGCCAATTCATTTGGAGGAAAAAATTGCAGGTCGGGCCTGAACAGAGTGATTACAATAGGCCTTTACCACAGCGCTTCGTTGCTCAGGCCTAAAAAAAATTGTAGAAACGTTTTGTCTTTCATCCGCAAGACTTCCTCAGTCTGAGATGCTGTATTCAGCTCAGTCTTATAAATAGCACCTTCTCATAGTGGATCAACCAGTTTGCTGCTGACAGCCAAAACCAGCTGCTCACATAATCAAGGAGGACTATCAGCCTAATGATGGATCATTAGCACCCTGATGGTTGCTTTCTATTCACAAGGGGCTGAATGATACTAGCAATAACAGCATTGTAAGAGTGGGACAGTTGAGTTCCTGAAAGCAGAGAAGAAACCCAAACAGGACTCCAGCCAGCCATCAGGTAAAAAGGACGAACCCAGACCAGTGGTCATTCCCTATGTTGCGGGAGTTTCAGAGAAATTGAGAAGTTTATTTTCTAACCATAATGTCCCAGTGGCTTTTAAACCCCAAAATACATTATGGCAAAGACTGGTTCATCCCAAAGATCCTGTCCCTCAGCACAAACAGCGTAATATTGTGTATGCTGTTCAGTGTCAGGAGGGCTGTGATCAGTCTTCCATCGGGGAAACTAAACAGCCACTAGCCAAAAGGATGGCCCAGCACAGAAGATCAACATCATCAGGCTAGGACTCTGCAATCTACACTCATCTCCAGGTCAGCAGTCACTCTTTCAGGGATGTAGATGGTCACATCCTTGATAGAGAGGAACGATGGTTTGAGAGAGGGGTAAAGGAGGCCATCTTTGTAAAAAATAAACCATCCATCATTAAACAGAGGTGGAGGCCTCCATGTTCAACTGTCCCCCTCTTACAATGCTGTTATTGCTAGTATCTCTCGGCCCCATGTGAATAGCAAGCAACCATCAGGGTACTAACGATCAATTGTTAGGCTGATGGCCCTCTGTAATCATGTTAGCAGCTGGTTTTGGCTGTCAGCAGCAAACTGGTTGATCCACTATGAGAAGGTTCTATTTATAAGGGGCTGTTTAATCGGCGTGTATTTTGATTGAAATTGCACCTTTCTCTCTGCGGTTCTGCTGATCATTTACACAACATCAGTGTCCCCACCTCTTTGAATCCCGAGGTTTCTGAACCCACCTTCCAGAGTTGAGGTTTTTCGCTGACCACCTGCTGATAACGTAAACATCTCCCGCTAAGGCTTTGTGCTAAACCACATGAGCACACGCATGCGCGGACAGATGACATCTTTCTATCAACAACAATGGCGGCGGACACACACCACTTTCTGAACTACGACTGATGGAATATATTTTGAGTCTCATATTTAATTAATCTACACCTGAATGTAGCTGCTGTGACCAACATCTGTGTTGGAAGAGACTCCAGTCTTATCCAGTTCTAATATCACTGTTTGTGGAACGAGTCAGGCAAATAATTCACACATCGCGCTGCACTATAATATACTCAATGTGCTAAATAATAACAGTTTAACAATAATAAACAGTATTAATGTTAGTGTGGGAGAAAGTTATCTGAGCTAAATGAAGCTATCTGGACTCGTATGATTTAAACCAGGGGTGCTCATTACGTCGATCGCGATCTACCAGTTGATCGCGAAGGCATTACTAGTAGATCGCAGCTTGACATTAAAAAATTGTCAGCCTATCAAACATCCCGTCACTTGATTGACATACAGGGCAACCAATCAGATGATAACTGAATTTTGAGCTTTAGCTTATCAAAACATCCCGTCACTTGATTGACATACAGGGCAACCAATCAGATGACGAGCTTTAAGGTCACCGCTCATGCAGCATTAGTCATGTTAAAAACTACGGCGCGAAGCGCAGCAAAACATACAAGCGAAAACAATAAGCGAATTACCTCAGATTTTAAGCCTTTGCTAAAACATGAGTGAGATACCTGGACCAAGTAAGAAGGCAAAAACTTATCACTTTCAAACGGAATGGGAGGTGGACTTTTTTGTGTCATTTTTCACTCACCAAACTTCAAACGCGAAAGCCGCCACCGAAGCATCGTTCTGGCCCGGGTGAGTCACGCCGGGTGTTTTGTTTTTTGAATGTCCAGAGGACCAGACTTGGCTTTTTTAGATGTGACATTAGTATTGATCCTCAGCATTTTTTATAATTATACTTTATTTATAAAGCCCTTTAAAACAACCACAGCTGCAACAAAGTGCTGTACATATTAAACCATTTTAACTAATCATCACATCTTTTACTCTTTTAAATAAATTATTTTTCACATATTTCATCATTGCTTCTTTCAAGAGTTCCACACCTGAAAATGCCTCATGAGAAACCATAGGTGTAAATCCCAGGGGGATGGGGGGTCTGGACCCCCCCACCCAATCTTGGGGAAGTGTAGATTTGCTTTAAAAAATGTCCCTGTTTATGGTCTTCCCCAATAATGAGATGAAATCTACGTCCTTGTGAGAAACATCTGCCTGCTCAAAGCTGCTCTGACATTCTTCTGTCTGTTGTGAGCCACCAGGGGGCTAGTTAGCATTGAAGCTATTTTTGTATTAGGTAGATCATTGTGACTTGGTTGCTTTATAAGTAGCTCGCATGCTGAAAAAGTGTGAGCATCCCTGATTTAAATGATGCGTAACATGTTGCGTGTTATTAAAGTTGAAAATGAAGACACCAGGTTTATTTTTTATTTATTTATTCAACACCACAAACTGTATGTCACACAAACACTGATAATTAAACTGAACACTATTAAAAACATGTTAACTGAACTGTAACTACATTAATGAACTTGACTCTGCTCTGTTTTCATCCTGGACCCACATTGTTCATCTGGCTCGTTCAGAACCGGTCCGCCTAGTGGAAGGACAGCTTCTCAACCTCGCAGGGAAAAAATTAAAACTCAGTTGGTTGTTTTTGTAATCGAAGTAAACACAAGCACACATTATAAAGAATGTTGATTTACCTGCTGTAATTCAGCTACTGATTATCACAGAGTAAAGTTCGACATCGTCGACTCGGTTCTGGTCCACTCAGAGACCGGTGTGGAGCTTGTTAGATGAAGCGGTCCCGCTTGGCGTTAAATATGTCGACTCTTAGCCAAAATCCAGCTTTAACTTGTTAAGTTGTTGTTAGCTGTACTTTTAGCCTAGATGAAAGGAGAGACCGAGGCAGCACACATGCACATTAGGTGAAGGTACTAAATTCACAGCGCCAACTAATAATAATAATAATAATAAACTTTATTTGTATAGCACCTTCCTACAATGCCTTGCATTGACCAAGGTGCTTAACAGGATAAAAAGATGAATAAACTGGAACAATAAATCAATGAAAATAGAATAAGAAACAACAGCAATAAAAGAAGGCAATGGAAATAAAAATGCTACATACTAAAATACCAAAAGTAATAAAAGTTACACACTGAAAGCTTTTTTGAACAAGTGGAAATAAAAAGGCAATGGAAATAAAAAATGCTACATACTAAAATACCAAAAGTAATAAAAGTTACACACTGAAAGCTTTTTTGAACAAGTGGGTCTTCAGTCTGGTTTTGAACAGAGTCAGATCAGAGGTGGCACGCAGCTCAAGGGGGAGGCTGTTCCAGGCTTTTGGGCCGGCAACAGAAAATGACCGGTCTCCCCATTGTTTGTACCTTGAGCGAGGCACCTCCAGCAGGTGTTGACTGGCAGAGCGTAAAGCTCTGCCGGGCTGATGGGCTTTCAAAAGTTCTGAGATGTACAGAGGAGCAAGTCCATTCAGAGCTTTGAAAACAAACAGGAGCAGCTTGAACTGTATCCTGAACTGAACCGGGAGCCAGTGTAGAGAGGACAGGACAGGAGTGATGTGTTCATATTTTCGTGTGTTGGTCAAAAAGCGCGCGGCAGAGTTCTGTACAAGCTGTAAACGGGAGATGGAGGATTGATTAATACCAACATACAAAGCATTACAATAATCAAGTCTGGAGGTCACAAAGGCATGGATGGCCTTCTCTAGATCATCACGGCTGAGAAATGACTTTACTTTAGAGAGCAGACGGAGCTGGAAAAAGCTGGTCTTGACAACAGAACTGATCTGTTTATCAAGCTTTAGGTTGGAGTCAAGCTGCACTCCAAGATTTCTGACCACCGGGTTGAAGTGGGGGAGGGGAAAACCAAAACTGGGACTGGGAAGGATGTTGTTGGTGTCATCAGGTGCACCAAATAAAATGCATTCAGTTTTATCTGTGTTTAGGTGGAGGAAGTTTTGAGAGAGCCAGTGCTTAATGTCATTTAAGCAGTTGACAAGAGTGTTTGAACTGAGTGAGGGGTTGGGAGTGACTGGCAGATAGATTTGTAAATCGTGCAATGATTGATCCTAATGGCAGCATGTAAAGAGAGAAGAGGACTGGCCCTAGAATAGATCCCTGTGGTACGCCAGAGGTCAGAGGGGTTGATGAAGAGGAGGACAGATCGCCTATCATGACAGAAAAAGTTCTCCCAGACAGGTAAGATTTGAACCACTCAAGCACAGCTCCCTGGAGGCCAACCTGCTGAGACAAGCGGTTGATTAGTACCTGATGGTCGACGGTGTCAAAAGCTGCTGAGAGGTCTAACATCACCAGCAGTGCAGGGTTTTTTGCATCCAGAGACAGAAGAATGTCATTCTGTACTTTGAGCAGTGCAGATTCAGTGCTGTGACGAGCTCGAAAACCTGACTGAAATTTTTCAAACAGGTTGTTGAGCTCTAGAAAAGATTGAAGTTGAATAAAAACAATCTTTTCTAGGACCTTTGATAGAAATGACAGATGGGAAACTGGTCTGAAATTAGAGAGAGCTGTAGGATCTAGGCCTGGTTTTTTGAGAAGAGGCCTGACCACAGCATGTTTGAAAGCAGATGGCACAAAACCTGAAGATAGACAGCTGTTAATAAATGACAAAACACAAGGACCAATTACATCAAAGGATTGTTTGAACATTTTAGAGGGAATGATGTCCAGAGAACAGTTAGTTGGTTTCATCTGCTGAACCACCTTGGTGAGGTTAGGCAGTGAGACCAGGTCAAATTGGTCAAAAACAGCTGTGGTTATTGCAGATGCACATGACTGGATGGTGTTGGATGGACTGACAATGTTCTGCCTGATAGAGTCTATTTTGTTGACAAAATAGCTCTGAAAGTCGTCACAGGTAGACTGTGTGGCAGTTTTCAGAACATTGACAGATGGATTGATAACAGACTGGAGTGTGCTGAATAGCGTCCTCGGCCGGTTGGAGCTGGTGGAGATTAAATTGGAGACGTACTGTGACTTGGCCTGTTTCACAGCATTTTGATAATCACAGAGACAGTCCCTCAGTATTCCCTGAGATACATGAAGCCGGTCGCGCTTCCATTTTCGCTCTGCTTTTCTGCAACGTTGTCGAAGAGCTTACGTCGTTTCGTTGAGCCATGGAGGTGATTTATTCTTTGAAGAAGCCTGTTTGAGAGGAGCGATGGAGTCCAAGATCGTTGTGCAGGTGTGATGGAAGGAGGTGATGAAGTCCTCAGGATGTAGAGATGGGTCCAGGCTGACAGCAGAGCATAATTCAGTGCTCTTACAGGCATCAGTGAACTGACTTGGGGTGGATGGGGTGATGGAGCGGCAGATACGTGTTGGGAGAATAGCCTTCGGTGCAGGAGAGGTGAAAAATTCAAATAATATGGGAAAATGGTCTGAAATACAGGTGTCCAGGATCTCCACAGCAGGTATTTGAAGGCCGTGGGAGATAATTAAATCGAGTGTATGACCCTGACTGTGTGTGGCCCCCGAGACCGACTGTGACAGGTTAAAAGAGTCCAGGAGGTCTTAAAATTCACATCTGATTACTTGGGCAGCAGATGTGTGCGTTGAAGTCTCCACAGAAAAGCCAAGAGTCAAACTTTGGGAGCAGGTCAGCCAGTAGTTCTGAAAACTCACTGAGAAAGTTTTTATTGTATTGTGGGGCTGATAAAAGAGGCCACACAGCAGAGGTTTAGCAGATTCCAGCACAAAAAACATGCTTTCAAAACTGTTGTAATTTTTCTGAGGCAACATGCAGCATTTGAACGCCTCCTCATTGAACACAGCAGCGAGCCCTCCCCCTCTTCCAGCCCCACGCGGTGCGCTCAGATAAGAATAGCCAGGTGGGAGGAGATCTGAGAAGCAGCTATTGTCTCCTGTTTTCTGCCAGGTTTCAGTAATCAAAAACAGATCCAGACGATGAGTTGAGATCAAATCACTTAATATAAAAGTTTTATTTGTGATCGATCTGGCGTTAAACAGTGCTGCACGGGTTGGAACGCAGCCAGTTATGTCACTCTCAGCTCGAGCGAGCGGGCGGAGGTTCTGTTTAACGCAGCCATTATGAAGGGAAAAAAGAGTTAATAACCTACTGGGAGCTTGTGAAGCCTTCCTCCGCCCGTTAGCATGTTAGCTCATTGCTAAGCTGTAGCCTCTCTGCCTCGTAAACCTCCGGTCCAAACAATGGTCTCCTGTACTTTTCCACACGCGGTCCACAGATTACAGTAAGGTCTGTTAGCAAGTTAGCCCCTCCTAACCTCCTCTGCCCCGGTCTGCCTGTAAACAATGACGTCTCCTGTAATTTTCAGCTGTAATCCTCCGCCCGTGGCCGCTAAGGTACTATCCCCCTCCCTCCTGTAAATTTCCGCCTCCGCTGAGTTTCGGTACCGTATTTTTTGTTGTAAGGGCGCATAAACCGTGTAACTCGAAATAATGCTTTTCAATGGGAGGGCGTTCGTGACTGCGAAACGTCATAAGTCGAGGCCGTCGTAAGTCGAGGACTACCTGTATGTGTAAACCTTGTGGATAACTTGCAAAATAATCAATATATAGATGTCCATTTTGGTATGTTGCTGCATCTAGACATATAAAGACCCTATCAAAAAATTAATTTCCACATCAAAATCCAAGACGGCCCCCACCATCATTAGCCTGTGTGACAGCACCTGTGTGACAGCACCTGTGTGACAGCACCTGTGTGGCAAGATGGCGCCAGTGTGTTGGGCGTCTCGTCTGCCACTCTGTCTTTTTTTATTATTTTTGTTCCTCTGCTTTTATGATGTGGACTCTCTACTGGTGTATGATCGCCAAACCCTTTTTGGGCTTCGTCTGCCTGCTGCTAATATTTTACATCATCACGAGAAGCACGATTCTTTGCCCCCGCTGTTGGCCGGAGTTCCATCATACCTGTGCCGGGTACCACACCCCCCTCGCCGGAGAAGACGTCACAGGCGTCGAGGTAAACGCGGTGGGCTCTTGGTGAAGCTGAGGACCGTTTTGGCAAGTTCGCCGGGAGTATTCCTGTCCCAGATTGGATCATTTCCTGGTCTGCATGCTTCGCGGCGCTCCTTGGACCCGATTGATTCCTGGCTGGTACCTGTTGTCGACTCGGATCAAAACTTCTTTCCTCCACGTCTCACTCCTCCACATCTGCGCTGGCGAAGTGCCGACCTTGGAAATCTGCAACACTTTGCTCGGATTAATTCTCCTGCTGCATCGTCAGAACCAGTTCCTATCCGGATGGGTCTGGTAAACGCGAGATCTGTTGCAAACAAAACTTTTATTCTGAAGGATTTTTTTTTGTCTCAGGGTTTGGACTTTCTCTCCGTGACGGAATCTTGGATTTCTTCTGGTGAGTCCAGTGTTTTCTCAGAACTTTTACCCCATGGTTGCTCATATTTTAATACCCCAAGGCTCTCGGGCCGTGGAGGAGGTTTAGCTGTCATTTATAAATCTTGTTTTGACTGTAAGCAGTTGTCCCCCCCGACTGCTTTTTCTTCGTTTGAACTGAGCATGTTTGAGCTCGGCTGCACTCCTCCACTTTTGTGCGCAGTCATATATAGGGCTCCCAAGTACAATAAGGATTTCATACGGGACTTTTCTGATTTTTTGAGTGATTACATGTCCAAATATGAGCAAATTTTATTTTTAGGAGACTTTAATATCCCGGTGTGCAGCCCTGGAAAGCCGCTGGTGAAGGATTTTTTAGATTTAGTGGATGCATTTGGTCTCACTCAATCAGTGAAGGGCCCAACGCATGAACGTAAACACACCCTCGACCTTGTCTTATCTTATGGATTGTCTATTTTAAACTTGGTAATTGGTGATGCATTGTTTTCCGACCATATGCCAGTTTTATTTGATTTTATTCCTGTTTCTAAAGCTGTTAAACCCTGTGCTCCTGCTCGAAGCTGCCGTGTTTTTAACTCATCCACTGCTGCTCATTTTTCCACAGCCTTTAATAGTTTAAATTCACAGCTCTCTGTGTCTCTCAGCACTGAGGAGTTTTCACTACATTTTGATTCTTTATGCAACACTATTCTGAATGATGTGGCCCCAATTAAAATTAGGCGTTCAAAGCCTAAATCTGACCCGTGGTTGAGTGACCACACCCGTGCCATTAGGCAGGTATGCAGGAAAAATGAACGCAAGTGGAGAAAGGATGGTCTCCAAGTCTCATTTGATATGGTGAGAGAGAGTTGGCGTCGCTATCAACAAGCTGTAAAAACAGCCAGAGCCAAATATTTCTCTGACATTATTGTTGCCAACTCTCACAACCCCCGTGTTCTTTATGATACAATCAACACGGTCCTAAATTCACATGAACCGGTTCCTATTGAAGCATCTAAAGAACTTTGTGATAAGTTCCTTCAATTTTTTTTGGACAAGGTTACGAACACGAGGGCTTGTATTTCTTTTCCTTCCCATGACCCTTCCATCCTGGTCCCCTGTCCTGCACTTTTTGATCATCTGGAGCCTATTTCTCTCTCCTACCTAGAGAAAATTGTCACCAGTATGAAACCATCAGGTTCCCCCCTTGATGTTGTACCTCCTTGTTTTCTTAAGGAGGTATTTTCTACAGTTGGCTCTTTTGTTCTAAATTTGATCAATAGCAGCTTAATGTTTAGCGTGGTGCCAGGCAATTTTAGACATGCTGTGGTTCAGCCATTATTGAAAAAACCTGGCCTTGATCCTACCTCTTTGTCCAACTTTAGGCCAATTTCAAAGTTACCTTTTATTTCAAAAATATTGGAAAAAGTTGTTTACACCCAGCTGAAGGACTTTTTGGATGAATTTAAAATTTTGGAGGTCTTCCAGTCTGGTTTTAAAACCTACCATAGCACTGAATCTGCTCTTTTAAGGGTTTTTAATGATATATTTTTATCGCTGGATTCTGGAAACTGTGTTTTACTTGTGCTTTTAGATTTAACAGCTGCTTTTGACACAGTCGACCATGAAATTCTTATCGCCAGATTGGAGCAATGGGTGGGCATCACTGGCTCAGCTCTGCAGTGGTTTAGGTCCTACCTTTCAAATCGAAGTTTCAGTGTGAAGATTGATAATTTTACCTCTGCATCTGCTGCCCTCCCCTGGGGTGTACCCCAGGGATCTATCCTTGGTCCTCTGCTCTTCTCACTTTACCTTCTGCCACTCGGCTCTATTTTCAGGAAACATGGTGTGCAGTTTCATTTGTATGCGGATGACTGTCAAGTCTATTTTCCTGTAAAACAAAATGGCTCCACGCAGTCTCTTCTGGACTGTCTTGGTGACATTAGAGGGTGGATGGCGCTTAATTTCCTTCATTTTAATGATAAAAAGACCGAGGTTATGGTCTTTAGATCTAGTGCTCCTGACAGTCCCACCACTTTTGATTTTTCCTCTTTGGCCCCATATGAAAAGTCGATTGTGACAAATCTAGGAGTGAAAATTGACCCCTGCCTGAAACTGGACTGTCACATCAACAGCATGGTTAAATCCTCGTTCTTTCATCTGAGGCGCCTGTCAAAAATCAAGCCCCTCCTTTCTAGACGCCACTTAGAGACCGTAATCCACGCTTTTATTACTTCACGCCTGGATTATTGTAACTCTCTTCTGATTGGAGTAAATAAGGCCTCGCTTTCTCGGTTGCAGCTGGTACAAAATGCTGCTGCACGATTTTTGACTGGTACAGGCAGACGTGAGCACATCACTCCAGTTTTAATGTCCCTTCATTGGCTTCCTGTCCAGTTTCGAATCCATTTTAAAGTTTTATTGTTTGTTTTTAAGTCTTTGAACGGTTTTAGTCCCTGTTATCTGTCTGAACTGCTTCAACTTTATGTGCCATCACGTGCTCTCAGATCCGCTGACCAGATGCTTTTAGCAGTCCCAAAAACCTTTTATAAGACCAGAGGAGACAGAGCATTTTCAGCTCTGGCTCCTAAATTGTGGAACGAGCTGCCACTGAAGGTCAGGCAGGCCCCATCAATATCTGTTTTTAAAACTCGTTTAAAAACACATATGTTTTCATTGGCTTTTAAACCAGAATGAGTTCACATCTCTGTTTTAGTGTTGTATTATTTTACTTGTGATGTACCGATATTTATATGATTGAGATTGATTGTTTTTATTGTTTTGTGCTTGTTTTTATTCTTGTACAGCACTTCGGACGGCTGCTGCTGTATTTTTAAGTGCTTTATAAATAAACTGGTATGGTATGGTATGGTATCATTTGAGGGAACTGCTTTCCAATTTTATATTGCTTAAACGTAGTTTTGTTTGTTTTTTCAAATGGTTAGTGTGGTTCTTGGGGCAGCCAAAGCTGAATCTACGGCGGTCAAGGCCATCATTGACCACGCCCTGGCTCTGTATTTTTTTCCCAATTATTATTATTTTTATCTGTTAACCTTTAACCAGGCAAATCCCAATGAGATCACATATCTCTTTTTTGTTCTGTGGGAGGAAACCGGAGTATCCGGAGAAAACCCACGCAAGCACGAGAAGAACATGCAAACTCCACACAGAGATTGAACCCAGGACCTTCTTGCTGTGAGGCAACAGTGCTAACCACTGAGTGGCCGTGCTGCTTGTCATTGTGTAGCACCTGAGCCATTACTTACACGAGAGACAGAACAGCAACAGAGTCACTGGAAGTTCTACAAATCATGACTTTAAAATACCATTTTGCAGGACAACTTTTGGACAGACAGCCTTCTCTGTTAGGAGCTGTAAGCTGTGGAACTCATTACCAGTTGATCTTAAGACCATAACTGACATTCACTTCAAGGCTTAATAATTGCCTGAAGATGAACCCGAATTGTGCTCATTTTTAAATAGTGTAATGGTTTTAACTCAATAGTCTTAAATACAGACGTAGACACACAGTGGGAGCATCTGGAGGTAAACATTTCTCAAGAATTCATAATTAAGAAAAAAAAAGTAATTCACAATGACCTTAAAGTAATAAAATGATGACAAAGGTTATTAATATGGGAAATAAAATGCATGTCTCAGAAAGCAGATCAATAAATAAAATATTCCTTTCACACTGGTCATGGATAAAATTGCTTCCTCCACTCACCAGGATCCAGCTGCCTGGGACAACAAAAAACTCTCCATTCTTATAGACAGTGTAACTCTGATCCACTTGAATATCTTGCACCACAAAAAGTAAGGTTTACCTGCATTCCCTGTTCAATTCCAGTCCAGAAAAAGTGGAAAAAACATCTCGAAAACTACAAACGTTCACTTTTCCAATCCCTCGGCAACGAGGGACATTGGCGTACCGCTTGTTTGTAGTGTGATCTGACACAACTGCCAGGTGTATGCTGCATTTCTGAGACAAAATCCTTGTAATAGACAGGTATACTTTGCATTCTGGGAAACGGTAAATAAACTTCAATAGAAAGACTGTTATCTATCAAAGTTACCAATGCGTCTTTGGTCTAACAAACAGTATCATGGTGTGCATTCTCAATAGCTGCTCCTTTCTCCTGATCAGTCTTCTAAAGGCAGCACGTCGTCTTCAAAAAGAACAAGGCTGTGTTCTCCATCATTTGACGTTCTCAACAGTTATACCTGATAGTTACCCAGGTAAATAAAATTGATAGAACTTCATGGTGTGGACTAGCTTAGAATAGAGTCCCATCTGACCATCAGGCAGACTGAACGTCTTCACGTTTGTAGTGACACATCGTGCTTGGTTCACTTGGAGTTTGCTGGCAGTTTTCTCTGTAAGAAACCAAACCACAAGAAAAAAGCCACAAGCTAACAAACTCATCAACTGATTTGGAGCAGAGGAAGCACAGGTGTGACTTTGCCCACCTCTGATTTCGTAGCTCTGGCTGTGGCAAGCTGGTTTTGTGGGTGCTGCATACAGTAATAATTATAATAATAATAATAATAATGAATTCAATTTATAACGCACTTTTCATTAATGAAAATCTCAAAGTGCTATTATGATCTTTCCTGACTGATCTCCTCCCTTGTTTCTCTCACTGTGACACGAGATAATCTATTGGACATTACATTTTTAAAAACAAGTTCTACAAATGTAAATGCAAGGCCAACAAACGCATAGTGGTGACAGATTCTTTGCAGATTAGTGCAGGGAAGGTCTGGCTGTGGAACAAAAGAGCCACTGACGGTACATGTCATGATGCTTTCCACTGTAAAGACACCATCAAGACAAGTGTAGAGCATTCTCTGAGATTGTATGTATATATGATGATATATATATATATATATATATATATATATATATATATATATAATATATATATATATATATATATACATATATATATATATTGTTACATATCCTGAGGAAGCTGCCAATGCTGACACCTTTTAGTTCTTATGTATGTTGACTGCAGTCATGCTTTTGTGTGGTTAATTAGTCTGATTGTGATCAGGCTTGTGTGTGTTCAGCCAGGAACACCTGAGAGCCACGCCTATATATACTTCAAGTTGACTGTGCTTGAATGCGGAGTGTTGTGAGCTCAGAGGAGGTTGCTTTTGCTGAGCTGTTTGAGTACTGTATGGTACTGTGTGGGGGTGTTCTCCGCCCACCCCTGTCTTGAAGTCTGATCTTCTGTTTAGAAGGTTCTGGGTGAGTCATTACTAGCTCATGTTTGGTCTTGACTGCTAGATGCACTTAAAGAGTGGCTACTAGCTCATGTTTGGTCTTGACTGCTAGTTGCATTTGTGTCAGCTCATTTGCTTGTGGAGTTTGACTGTGCTTACTGCACTTAGGAATGTTTGCTCACCTTTTGACTTTTGTTGTGCTTAGTGCACTGGGTAGCTGAAGGCTGCATTGATGACATTAGGATCCTGCTAATGCTAATGATAATTGATATCAGAGATGCTGACCTGTGTGGTTAGTTTAAGTTGGTTTAACCAGGACCATTTTTGAGCTTGGAGCTGTTTGGAGCATTTTTGGAGTTTGGAGCTGTTTGGAGTTTTTTGTTTGTTTGCCTAATGACAGAGTGAGATCGGTAGTCCAGTTATATCGTTTTTCTTTTACCCCTAGGGTCCCCTTTTGGTCAGGTAGTCCGTCTCCAGATAGGCTGCGACGGCCCTGTTTATGGGTTGGGCTGATGCTGGGGACGTTATATTCTTTTTGGCTGACTCACTCTCGTCCACCATTTTTTTGCACTTTGTCTAATCTTTGCTTTTCCTGACCCTGTGCCAGAAGACGGTGCACTCCGCACCTGGAGGGAGGAGTCGGGGAGTTTTCCAATAAAGCTTTTTAATTTATCTTCTGCCTCCTTGTGTCTTGTGTCCCGTTTATGTGTTCGGCCTGAGCCAGCCGTAACATATATTGGGGGCTCGTCCGGGATTGGACTAATTGACTAATGAGCTAACCTTATATATTTTTTTTCCCCTAATTTTTTGGTAAATTATAATGGGAGCTCGTCACATGTGCTATTTTTGGAGCTGTTTTTTTTGCATTTTTGAGCTGACTTAGTAGTGCGAATTGTGTGTTCGCTGTCAGCTGGCTCTTTGTGAAACGTTCAGGACCAGCTTGGACGTTTGTGTTTTGAGTAGTTTATGTAACAGACGTTTTGTGGTAGTGAGCTGTTTAAAACAGTTTTTTTTCTACTACAATGGGGTTGGATAGGACAAACCGTTTGAATGAACTGGACATAAAACTGAGAGAGATGAAGATTAAGTTTGAGCAACGGAGACTAGAATGTCAAAACAAGATTTATCAAAAAGAATTAGAGCTAGGTGTTGAACATGTTCCATTTTATGAAGTGGGACTATGCTCTAGCTTTTTTGTTGCAGACAACCCTGAACTTGAGAAACCTAAACTTGAGAAACCTGAACTTGAGAAAAGTGAGAAACTTAAGAATGACTTGACTGTGGATTTGGTGTTGGTCACTCCAGAGGTGTCACCCCTAGTGGACGTGCAATGCAAAAATAATGATGATGACGATGATGACATTGATCTGAGTGACTGTTTTTTGCTTTTTTCTGAATTAGAAGACGTCCCAGTGAGCAATGTGAGCATTGTTTCAGAGGAGCCAAGCCTGACTGTCCATCCTGCTCCTCTGGTTAACTTTTCATCCTGTTCACAGGAGGTTGTGAGTGTGATGCTGGACGTCGTGGAACCTTTAGCTGAATCAACAGCAGAGAGTGATAGTTTGCTGTCTGTGGGAGATGACCTGGTGGAACAGTTTGATTATGTAGACAGTGATTGTGTTTTTGTTAACTCTCAATGTTTTGTCTGCAGGGTGCCTGATGACAGTGCTGGTACAGCTACAACGATATTACTGTCAAGTGATGGAACTTATAACACAGAGGCGGACAATTTCCCTCTGGTTGTTGGAAAAAACCCTGATCTTCAGACTGGCATTAATCTGAATGTTGGTGAGTGTGCTGCTAATAGGAGGCCTTGTGATGTACAACCTGACCGGCGACGCCTTTTTAGGTTTCAGGTATTCTGAAGGCAACTATTAGTTGTGTGTGATATGTGTTGTTGGTTTTTTTGCTTGTTGTTAGTGTTAAGGTGTAGGTGTTAGGATTTTTTTTGGTTTCATTTACATGGGTGATGAGCCTGGTGTAGTATGGCTGCATCTCCCATGTAATTTCTTATGTGGGGGGGTGTTACATGCCCCAGGCATATAATTTATTTTAGTCAGGACACAATATTGTTTTGAGCAGAGGCATGAGCTGTTTAGGCTGTATGAGCCTAATTGATTGCAGCTGGTGCTCATTAGCTGTAGGTGGAGGCAGTGCTCTCTCTCTCTCCCTATATTAGGTTCCAAGCCACAGAGCAGAAAGAGGTTCCAAGTGAGAGTGGCAGCAAGCAGAGAGATCCAGAAGAGGTCTGAGCTGATCCAGGAGAAGGAGACCTGATGCAGGAGTTGCAGCAAGAGAAAGAGCTGCAGCATCAGAGGTCCAGCAGCCCCAGAACCAAATGCAGATGAATGAGCAGCTGATCCAAGCAGCTGCAGCAGTCTGGGATGAAGGAGCCTCAGGTCTGATGAATAAACAGCAAACCTGATGATGAAGCAGCAGCAGCAGAAGCTGAACAGAGGTCTGTAGCAGCAGCAGCAAAAGCAGCAGTGTGAAGAGGAGCCATGAAGCCAGTGTTTGGAGCCATTTGAGGTGGCCGTTTGTGAGCCGTTTGGAGCCATTTGATGTGGCCGTTTGGAGCCTTTTGAGGAGGCCGTTTGGAGCCATTTGAGGTGGCCGTTTGGAGCCTTTTGAGGAGGCCGTTTGAGCTGTGTAAAGAAGTCCGTATGAAGAAGCGGATGTCGTGAGACGAGCAGAAGTGCTGTCGTTTGGAGCTGGCGTGAGACCTGCTGCTGTGCGTTTGAAGAAGGAGCTGAATCCTTCTGTTGTGACCTGCTGCTGCATATTTAAGAAGAGGAAGCTGAATCCTTCCATTGTGGAGACCTGCTGAGTGCTGAAAACCAAGAGCCGTGAGTGTCCTGCTGGACTTTGAGTTTTTTTGTATTAAAGAAGCTGTTTTTTGAGAAGTCCAACTTTTTTCTTTAATCACCTTTTTTTTAGGACACAGACTCCAGAGAGCCTGAAATAAACATTGTTTTTTTTAACATCCTTTCTGTGTCTGGTGTCCTTGTGTGCTACGTGCCTTCGGGTCGTAACATATAATGGGGGCTCGTCCGGGATTTTTTATTAAACATCAAAAAAAAAAAAAAAAGTTACATGCCCCAGGCATATAATTTATTTTAGTCAGGACACAATATTGTTTTGAGCAGAGGCATGAGCTGTTTAGGCTGTATGAGCCTAATTGATTGCAGCTGGTGCTCATTAGCTGTAGGTGGAGGCAGTGCTCTCTCTCTCTCCCTATATTAGGTTCCAAGCCACAGAGCAGAAAGAGGTTCCAAGTGAGAGTGGCAGCAAGCAGAGAGATCCAGAAGAGGTCTGAGCTGATCCAGGAGAAGGAGACCTGATGCAGGAGTTGCAGCAAGAGAAAGAGCTGCAGCATCAGAGGTCCAGCAGCCCCAGAACCAAATGCAGATGAATGAGCAGCTGATCCAAGCAGCTGCAGCAGTCTGGGATGAAGGAGCCTCAGGTCTGATGAATAAACAGCAAACATGATGATGTAGCAGCAGCAGCAAAAGCAGCAGTGTGAAGAGGAGCCATGAAGCCAGTGTTTGGAGCCATTTGAGGTGGCCGTTTGTGAGCCGTTTGGAGCCATTTGATGTGGCCGTTTGGAGCCTTTTGAGGAGGCCGTTTGATGAGCCGTTTGGAGCCATTTGAGGTGGCCGTTTGGAGCCTTTTGAGGAGGCCGTTTGAGCTGTGTAAAGAAGTCCGTATGAAGAAGCGGATGTCGTGAGACGAGCAGAAGTGCTGTCGTTTGGAGCTGGCGCAAGACCTGCTGCTGTGCGTTTGAAGAAGGAGCTGAATCCTTCTGTTGTGACCTGCTGCTGCATATTTAAGAAGAGGAAGCTGAATCCTTCCATTGTGGAGACCTGCTGGTTGATGAAAACCAAGAGCCGTGAGTGTCCTGCTGGACTTTGAGTTTTTTTGTATTAAAGAAGCTGTCTTTTGAGAAGTCCAACTTTTTTCTTTAATCACCTTTTTTTTTAGGACACAGACTCCAGAGAGCCTAAAATAAACTATTTTTTATTAAACATCCTTTCTGTGTCGTGTCCTTGTGTGCTACGTGCCTTCGGGTCGTAACATATATATATATAAACTTCAAGTTGACTATGCTTGAATGCGGAGTGTTGTGAGCTCAGAGGAGGTTGCTTTATTGCTGAGCTGTTTGAGTACTGTTTGGGTACTGTTTGAGTACTGTTTGGGTACTGTGGGGTGTTCTCCGCCCGCCCCTGCCGGTCTTGAAGTCTGATCTTCTGTTTAGAAGGTTCTTGGTGAGTAACTACTAGTTACAATATTGCTTCCACTTTTGCCATTAACTGAACGAGGTCAGGAGGTCTCTGCTTTTGTTACCCCTGATAGTTTTCTTGAGTACACAGTTATGGCTTTTGGCATGCGTAACGCTCCTGCTACTTTCCAAAGACTAATGAACATAGTTTTGTCTGAGTTACCCTTTTGTGAAGCATACTTAGATGATGTGGTGGTGTTCTCAGATACTTGGGAAGATCACTTGAAACACCTACAAACTGTTTTCACACGTCTGACAGAAGCTAACTTGACAATTAACCTAGCTAAGTGTCAGTTTGGGCACGGAACTGTGACCTATTTAGGTAAACGTGTTGGAAGTGGTCAAGTACGTCCAGTTGAGGCAAAAGTGGAAGCAATATTGTCTGTCCCAATACCTTCCACCCGGACGGAGCTGAGGCGTTATCTAGCCATGGTGGGGTACTACAGAGGGTTCTGTAAGAACTTCTCTGCTGTAGCTGCTCCTCTAACAGATCTCCTCAGCCCTAAAACGCCTTTCATCTGGTCTGAGAGGTGCCAAGAAGCGTTTGATCAAACAAAAACGTTGTTAACTAAGGCTCCAGTGCTAGCTGCACCAAAATTCGATGTCCCTTTTAAACTGGCTGTAGATGCTTGTGACTCTGGAGTAGGAGCTGTTCTTCTTCAGGAAGGAACAGACGGAGTGGAACACCCAGTTTCCTATTACTCCCGGAAGTTGAACAAACATCAAAAAGGGTACTCGACCATAGAAAAGGAAGCCTTGGCTTTGATCTTGGCACTAGAGCATTTTGAAGTGTACATTGGAGGATCTTGCGACCCCATTATTGTATACACTGACCACAACCCCCTTACTTTTTTGCATCGGATGTGTAATAAAAATCGACGTTTAATGAGCTGGTCTTTGCGACTGCAGCCTTTTAACCTCTCCATATTACACATTAGAGGAAAGGACAACGTTATAGCCGATGCCCTCTCTCGTTTTTGAATACTCTGCCCTAACTTGTTTTTTGTATGTTGTTATGTAGCCGGTGTCCTCACAAGACTACATTTTTCCCCCATACAAAAACACTGGTGGTGGAGGTGTTACATATCCTGAGGAAGCTGCCAATGCTGACACCTTTTAGTTCTTATGTATGTTTACTGCAGTCATGCTTTTGTGTGGTTAATTAGTCTGATTGTGATCAGGCTTGTGTGTGTTCAGCCAGGAACACCTGAGAGCCACGCCTATATATACTTCAAGTTGACTGTGCTTGAATGCGGAGTGTTGTGAGCTCAGAGGAGGTTGCTTTTGCTGAGCTGTTTGAGTACTGTATGGTACTGTGTGGGGGTGTTCTCCGCCCACCCCTGTCTTGAAGTCTGATCTTCTGTTTAGAAGGTTCTTGGTGAGTAACTACTAGCTCATGTTTGGTCTTGACTGCTAGATGCACTTAAAGAGTGGCTACTAGCTCATGTTTGGTCTTGACTGCTAGTTGCATTTGTGTCAGCTCATTTGTTTGTGGAGTTTGACTGTGCTTGATGCACTTAGGAATGTTTGCTCATCTTTTGACTTTTGTTGTGCTTAGTGCACTGGGTAGCTGAAGGCTGCATTGATGACATTAGGATCCTGCTAATGATAATTGATCAGGGATGCTGACCTGTGTGGTTAGTTTAAGCTGGTTTAACCAGGAACATTATTGAGCTTGGAGCTGTTTGGAGCTTTTTGAGCTGTTTGGAGCCTTTTGGAGCTGTTTGGAGCTTTTTGAGCTGTTTGGAGCCTTTTGGAGCTTTTTGGAGCTGTTTGGAGTTTTTGTTGGTTTGCCTAATGACAGAGTGAGATCGGTAGTCCAGTTATATCGTTTTTCTTTTACCCCTAGGGTCCCCTTTTGGTCAGGTAGTCCGTCTCCAGATAGGCTGCGACGGCCCTGTTTTTATGGGTTGGGCCGACGCTGGGGACGTTATATTCTTTTTGGCTGACTCACTCTTGTCCACCAATTATTTGTACTTTTGTCTGTCTATTTTTGCTCCCTTTTTGTTGCCCTGTGCCAGAAGACGGTGCACTCCGCACCTGGAGGGAGGAGTCGGGCAGTTTTCAATAAAGCTTTTTATTTTTACATTCTGCCTTCTTGTGTCCTTTGTCCATTTAATGTGTTCGGCCTGAGCCAGCCGTAACAATATATATATATATAATATATATATATATATATATATATATATGTATTATATATATATGTATGTATATATATATATATATGTATATATGTATATATAT
>JBBPBX010005701.1:0-59418 GCA_038048925.1 Garcialebias charrua | reverse complement strand
TATATATATATATAGTAGTATGAAAAGAAAGTTATCTGAAAGATAACTCTTCCTCTACTGCTTGTTCTGACTACAAGGCTCCAGGACAAGATGGAGACGTGATGTGATGCCTTATGATGCTGTTATGTTCTATCATGATGCTGTGAGCAGACAAACCACTGTCTGCTAACTAAACTAAACAATCAAAAACAAAATGAATAAATTAAACAAACTTAAAAATGTGAGAGCAAATTTATTTGGAATATGAGATCACATCTGAGTTGGAGACTTCATCACTGCTTATCTCCACTTCTTTGTGTTTTCTCTGTGACCGTATGTTTGGTACTCGAGTCTTTGATTTCAACCAACCAAAGTTTGCCAAAGTGGTTCAAAATATCCTGATCCTGTTTGAACCACTTTGGCTAGGACTGCCTCAAACTAGTTCTAGAGTTTGAGCAGGTGACGGGGGAGAGGGCGGACTACAGGAACTACATGAGCACCAGCAAACTATGAGAAGGTGATATTTATAAGACTGAGTTTTTTGAAGCTCCTCAGACTGAACAATTGTTTTGGATGAAAGAAGAAATGTTTCAACGAGAAGAAAACATCCAAAGGACTTTTGTTTGATTTGTTTCTACCTGGATTATGGAGCATGCATGCATCAGACACTCCTCTGTTAAGACTTCACTTGAGTACCATCTACTGGTGGATCTGTCCGTTGCAGTGGTGTAAAAATCCTCTTTTTTAAAACATCTAATGTTAATGTGTCGAACTGTTAAATACAGAACTTTCCACCTCCTGTAAATCATTTTGAGAAGATTTACTGATCAATGGATGCCATATTTTTTTTATTTGGGGGTGGGGGTGTGTGTACGTGTCACTGTAATAATAATAATAATAATTAATTCAATTTATAACGCACTTTTCATTACTGAAAATCTCAAAGTGCTACACATATATTGAATGCTACACACATTCATAAACCGGTAGCGGCAGACTACCATGCAAGGTGCTTTCCAGTCCTACCGGGAGCAACTCAGGGTTAAGTGTCTTGCCCAAGGACACAACGACACATGGTGCGGGTCCCGGGAGTCGAACCGCCAACTTTCCGATCGGGAGACGACTGCCATTACCACTACGCCACGGCTGCCCCCTGTCCACACCAGATACTGACAGCAAAGGTTCACTCACAAACTTGTAATTTATTTGCATCATTTTCCTCAATAAATAAATAACCAAGCATACTATATATTTTTTGTATTATTTGTTTAACTGGTTTCTCTTTATCTATTTTGAGGGCTATGTGGAAAATCTGATTTTTTGATCATATTTATGCAGAAATATAGAAAATTCTTCAGCATTCACAAACTTCCAAGCAACACATGTCACTCTGTATTTTATTTTTTCCCATTTACCCTTTATTTATACATAGTTTGTTATAAATAGTTTATTGCAGAGTTCAATGAACAGCATCCGTGCTGTTTACATGTTGAATATGAACATAAAAACGTCTTCTATTCTTATCTTTAATGTGCATTTTTGTGACTGACCTCACTGTGAATGAGTTTCCATTTGTTTTACTAATAATTTCAGTTGTAAGATATGTAACTCGGAGGTTTGAAGTTTACCGTCTTTGAGATTTGGTGATGAATTAGTTGAAGTCATTTTTATGATTTCCTCCCATGAAAGAATGAATGAACTATTATTTTTTGTTGCTTGTTAGTACACCATGTAATTTAAGTAAAAGCAATAATATTTTGCAAGTCTTGTTATTTGCTCTCATTTTGTTTTAAATCTAATCCAAGACGATCATGTTCTTGTTTTAGTGTTCAGGTATTTGATGAAAATTTCAAGTTCAGTAGATATTTCATTCACTTTAAAAGATACATTTCTAGTGGTTTTCTTTACAGCAAAATTATATTCAGTCTATCTTTTGATCCAATCGTGTTTTTTTTGTGTTCATATATATCATCATTATATGTCACAATTAAAATATTGTGACAAATTGTGATGTTTGTATCTTTTTGAATATTAGAAATATGTTAAATGTTTGATTGTTATCAAAGGTTGAATGATGCTTAACATGAAACATGAAAATCACCACTTTTGTTGGTATGAATTGTAATTACTCTCAAATTATTTTCCCTGTCTCTGTCACTAACTCTCTCGGATTAGTCTCCCAAAGAAGTAATATTTAAATATGTTCAGTGAAAACAGTTATTTTAGAGTACTGTGTTGTTGACTAACAAAAAATCTGATTTTTTTTATTCAACCTTTATTTACAGGTTAGTCTCGTTGAGTCTCGAATACTCATTTACAATGACCTGTTTTAAATCAAGAACACAGTAGCGAGTCATAAAACAGCATATAAAATGAAAAGTAAATGAATAATTGTGTAAAAATCGAAACAAAAACAGCTACATTATAAAGCTATGTAAAATACTAAAACAGGACCATGTTTACTAAAAACAAGAACATGTAAATGAATAAGTGTGTGTAATAATGTCATGAAAAAAATTTTTTTTTTGGAAGAATATAGTATAGTTTTTTGTTGTGTATTGCTTCCTATAATTGCTTTTTTGAACATTGGACATTTGACATTACAGTTTACCCAACATACATCTTTTTTATACTCAACGCTGTCTCACCATTTCAGAATCAGGAAATAAGTGCAGACAATGAAAATGCAAGACTAAAACCAGAAGTATAAAAGATACAAAGCTGCCTGCTATGTTAGGTTCCTCCTCATTAGGTTTTCTTGTAAGTCACCTCCCCTTTCTTGTAAGTCACCTCCCCTGGAAAATCCCCTACATCTGAAAACGGTCTGACTCATTCTCACTTGTACAAAGTAGGGGTGGGCGATACTGAGAATTTTGGAATCGATCCGATACCAAGTAAATACTGTGCTAGAATCGCATACTTCGATACCGATTCCGATACTTGGGGGCGCTGTTGAGCCGCACAAAATTATAACACTGCCAACAACACAAAAACAATGATAAGAAAACAACTTCTATTGCACAGATGTTTTAATGTCAAATAAAAATGCTCTATCAACTAGCTGCAGCAGCAGTATAAAAAATTGAACAGTGTGAGTAACAAAATATTTGCCCATCACCTCTTTTACAACACACAGTTGTTTAAATAAAAGTCACCAGTGCAAAATAACAAAAAAGCAGCAATGTTACAAAAACATAACACTGTCAAAATCACAAAAACAGTGATAAGAAAACAACTTCTATTGCACAGATGTTTTTTGAAAAAAACAAACAAACAAAAAAAAAGTCAGTGTTGCAAATAATGGGTAAGGAGCCCTTTGGGCTCTATTTACATGTTGGAAATGACTTAAAGGTTTTTGTTCAGGAACAGTAACATGTTTACACGTTTCCCTTTAATTGCACTTCTTCTCTGTGTCACTAACTGTGACTAACAGAAGTCTGTGGGAGTCAGTCTCCCCACCATCACAGACATTTACACCTCCAGATGCAGAAAAAGAGCCACCTGCATCATGAAAGACCTCACTCACCCAGCACACTCACTCTTTGCACCACTCCCCTCGGGACGGAGGTTGAGGAGCATCAAATGTAGAACCACTAGACTGAGAAACAGCTTCTACCCTGAGGCTGTCAGACTCATGAATAAATAAATAATAAGAATAAACACTGCAAAATGTCACATCATACTGATACTGTACTGATCTGTTTCTTGTTGCTGCGTTCATCTGTGACCATCTGCTCATGTTCGTGCTGCTGTTTATAATGATGTTTTTCTACTACATTAGGGCTTAGTGTATTACTAGCTGATGTCTCTCTTAGTTAATCCTAGATGTTATTATTGTATTTCTCTTGCATTTGTTGTTGGATGTAACTGGGACCCTGTGTACATAATCTCGTTTTCAACACATGTACTACATGCGGTGCAAATGACAATAAATTCTCTCTGACTCTGACTCTCTGACTCTAACTGTCCTGCCTTAGAGAAAATCCTTTCTGCAGGCACAGATGTTGCAGGCAAAGGACAGTATCGATTCCACAGCGCTAGTATCGATTCGATACCAAGTACCACCTTGGTATCGATACTAGAATCGATACGCCCACCCCTAGTACAAAGTGTAAGTCAGAATCGGGTCGTTTCTGCTCCTGTGTTCAAGTTTCAGAAGTTTTCTAGGTTTTCTAGGTGAGTAGCTATTTAATCCTTAGTTTGATGCTTCACGGTTTTCATAGTTTTGTGAAAATTTATAGAAAAGTGGGAAAGGCTTAAAGTTTAAAATACGTTTCAACAATTTACAAAATAGAAAATATAATTTCATTTTATAGTATAGCTAACGTCTCTTTCTGTTTTAACACCCCCTCTGCTGCCATTAATGCAGTGACAAATCTCAACTGGGAAGAAAAAAAACTTTATAATGAGAGCTGGGGTTATTTTTACTGCAGCTGGTGCTGATTCCAGTTAGATCAGTAAATGGCACACCTGTGCTGCCAGCTAGTTTATCAAATGATTTGACATCAAGCCCAAAGCTAACAACATATTGTTTGACAGCTGTAAAAATGAGAGTCAATTTAACAGCAATAGAAATCCCTGGAACTAATGCTGCGTTCCAGTTGCCTCGGAGGTCGACCATACTTTTTTTTTCTCTTTATTCACATTTTCTTTTAAATAAAAAGGAGTTTGTTAACCAAACAAACTCCTTTTTATTTAAAAGAAAATGTGAATAAAGAAAAAAAAAGTAAAATAACTTTGTCCCAGGCGGGAAGCGAACCCACTTCTCCCGGTCAAAAGAGCAGTGCTTTACGCTTTGAGCTATACTCCGGACTGAATTTTCAGGTGTCCAACTTGCTCATATAGCAATCACTCCTCCTGACAAATTAGCTGCACGTAAAAGTTAGAGATTATTCGTTATATTTTAAAACCCTGGCTGCGCGCAACAGTTAGACAATATTAGTTATTGTTTAATGCTGTTTAATGACATTCAGGTCGCGCTGAAAGGCGGAAATGGGTGTGCGCTTCGTGTTATTTACGTTGTAACATAAGCTGATTTGTGATCAGTTATTAACAAAAATTAAACGCAGAAACACTAATATATATATATCCAGCTAACAATTTTTTTTTTGCCGAGTCTCCTCTCTTAAAACACGAACACTCCACCCACGTGAAGAGACCACCCCACCCACTTCCAGAGAACTGCCCACCCACTTCAAGGCGGCTTTGCGGCAAATGCGTAATGAACGCGGGTGGCCCAGAGACACCCAGGGGAGCCCCGGGCCACTGAGGGCTGGCCAATGCGAAAACGGCTAGAGAGAGCAGGTTCTGCTGGGCCCACAGGAGTAGCTGCCTGGCCACGCGCAGCAGCTGAGCCGAGCGAGACCCGTCCTGGCGATTGATGTACGCTGCTGCCACCTGGTTGTCGGTGTACACCAGTACATGTTGCTGCTGAATTACGGTAATAGAATAAAATGTTCTAAGACCTTCTGGACTGTCATCAGCTCCAGAATGTTTATGTGGAGGTGGGTGTGGCTTGGCCACTTTCCTCCCACCGATTGGGAGAGGCACGTCCCCCTCCCATCCCATCAGAGACGCGTCTGTGGAAACTGGGATGTGATGCGAAGGTGTGATCATGGAGACACCCTCCCTCAGGATGTGGGTGTTTCCCCAGAAACGCAGGTCTGGCCCCACGGATGGGGGAACCAGCACCATCCTGCGTTTTTGGTGCACTGGGTCCACGCGCAGGTTGGTAAACCACCGCTGGGCCGTTCTCCTGTGTAATAAACCCAGATTTAATACCACATGAGCGGCTGCCATCAGGCCCAGAAGGCGCATCACTGCTGCCGCCGTCACCACCTTCCCTGGTTGGACGCGCTTCAGCTGTGCTGTCAGATCGGCTGCCCTCTGCTCTGACAGGCGTGCTCTCATCGAGCGTGAATCCAGTTCTACCCCCAGGTAAACAATGGATTGTGCTGGGATTACTGAACTTTTCATCCCGTTTACAGCAAATCCCAGGTCCAGCAGGTGTTCTGCTAGTACCCTGGTCTGGACTACTGCTTCCTCTCGCGACCTGCTTAAAAATAAGTGGGTCGTCTAGATAAGACAGGATCCACATCCCTGCTGAGGGAAGTGGGCGTATCGCTGCTTCCACACACTTTGAAAAAGTTCTGGGAGCTAACAATAGGTCGTCTAGATAAGACAGGATCCACATCCCTGCTGAGGGAAGTGGGCGTATCGCTGCTTCCACACACTTTGAAAAAGTTCTGGGAGCTAACAAGTAGCCGAAAACGAGCCTTTTGAACTCAAACTGGTTCCCCTGGAAGGAAAAACCTCAGGTATTTCCTGTGTTGTGGGATGATACTCACGTGCCAGTAAGCATCCTTCAGATCGAGGGATGTGAACCAGTCTCCCTTGTGCACATTCCTCAGCAGCTGTTTTATGGTGAGCATGTGAAAAACTTCTCACCAAAATCGATCTGTTGGAAATCGACAGATCTAAAACTGGTCTCGCCCCTCCCTTTTTCTTGGGCACGAGAAAATATCGAGAATAGAACCCTTTGTTCTGATCTCCTTCTGCCACCTTGGAAATCACTCCCTTCGACAGCATTTCTTGAATTTCTGACAGTAGGGAGTTTTGATTTTTGTCTGACAATACTGTTTCCAGTATTCCCTTGAAAGGTGGGGGTTTTGCAGCAAACTGGAGTGCATAACCCTTTCTTATGATTTTTGACAGCCACCTGTCTAAACTGCATTCTTTTGCTGCCACTGCTGGTATCTTCTGCCCAGTGGCAGCGCGAGATCTTGCTGTCTCGAGCGCATCATGTGCGTCAGCCAGTCGCTGGGGCCCTCCCTCCGTTACCACGGTAACCCACGGGGGCCCCGCCCAAAAAGGGGCAGCCCGATGTGCCAGAGGCGTGACGCGACGTTGCGTCTGACGTCGACGCGCTTGCTGACCCGGGGAGCGCTCGCTCTGGTGAAGCGGTGCTCCCGTTGAGCGCCGTGCGTCTTTTGGCGGGCGGTGTTTAGCTAAGTTGAGTGGCTTTTCTTTTCTTACCTCGATCGGAGCTTTGCAGAGAGGTGGCGCCACTCATGTACGTGGAACGCCAGTTAAACGTTTGTTGAGGCGGAGCCCCGGCAGCCTGAGCGTGAGCCGGGCTCGCGTCACGTGACGTGTAAAGCAGCGCGCTGTGGGATTGACCCTGCGTTGACTGCGTGGCACGAGGTGCAACCAACATGGCGTCAAACATGGCGTCTGGTTGTTTAGCTACCTTTTGTGACCCTTGCCGGGCAGCCTCGTGGCTGTACCGGCGTCATTTATTTTTAGCAGCGGACGGGTTTCATTACCCGGTTCAGAGTTAAAAATAACGAGTTCACCAAACATGAAGCATTGTTTAGCTAGCTTTTTTGTGACCCCTGCCGGGCAGCCTCGTGGCTGCACGGCGTCATTTAATTTTAGCAGCGGACGGGTTTCATTACCCGGTTCAGAGTTAAAATTAACGAGTTCACCAAACATGAAACATTTATTAATTGTTACCTTGTTTGAGCTATCTTTACTCGAGGTTAGCTTTTCTGTGGTGGGAAGCATGTGTAGTCGTGCGGCTGAGGGGTTATACGGCCCGACAGACAAGCCCGAAACATGAGAGAAAACGTTATTCAAAACATTTCGCTCTTTATTGATATTACACACACTTCCCGCAACGAGACATTTCTGCTGAGGCGGTCGGCTGTAGGGGTTCTGCTTCTGGCCGCCTCTGCCCTAGCCGCCACGGGCCTGGTAGCCGCGGCCTCGTGGAGCGTGTTGCTCACCGTCCCACGGTCGCTGCTGCTTCTGTTTGAAAGCCGGCTGCTGTGGCTGTCGCGAGCCCGCTGCAGCCGATGGCTGTTTCTGGTCCCGGCGGTCTTCTCCCCCGTCTGGTTGTCGAGATGGCGGGCGAGTGGACATGAAGCTACTCACCGTCTCGGCGACTTCGTCTCTCTTTTTGCACTTGTCCACAAGTTCTTCAGGTTGAGCCCAAAAAGTTCTTCAGACGACACGGGTCCGAGTTCTTTTTGTAGCCTGTCGGGCATGGATGGTGCGTGTTAAGCCACGTGGTTCTGTGCACCATCTGCGTTGCGACCGCCACGCGCGACCAACACACCGTGGACGCGGCGCTGAGGTTCAGGATGACGTCTGCCGCCTTCCCCATCACGCTCGCCGTTTCTTCGGGCAGGCTCGGGTCCTCCGCTAGCTTGGAGATCTGGTAGGCGAGGAGAGCTGTGTTGTTGCTAGCTGCACCTGCCTGGGCCGCTAGCTGGTGTGCGCGGTCGGTTATTTGAAGCACCGTCTGGTCGTGGCGCCCGGCGGGAATGGGCCTGTGGTCCACCCTGGCGGTTTTTGCCCCGAACACTTCGGAGAGGCTCTGTTCCAAAGGGAGCACCCTTGGGTCGGCCTTGTCCGTGAAGCCCTCGACCCTCGTGAGTCCCGTGTAGGAGGTCGCTGGGGCCTCGAGCTTGGCGGGCTCCGCCGCCGCTTTGTCCCAGAGCTCCGTCACCGCCGGGAAGCGAGGCCAGACTGGGTCTGGGCGTCGCTGCGACGTGGTGCCCTACCTCAAGCCCGCCAGGATGTTTTTCCTGGGCGGTGAAGGGGTAGGCACCGACAGTCCCTTCAGCACGGCCGCCCCGTGGATGATGGCGGGCAGGTCGTGCATTAGGGAGCTCATTGCTGAGAGAGAGGGGTCCTTTGTGACCGCCTCGAGGTCGACCGGTTTGTCCAGTAGCGTACGGTCCCGGAGAGTCCATTTGTCTTCACCGATGGGGTTGAACAGTTCTGCCCGTCTTTCCCTCTCGCACAGTGGTAGCTTGGCGCAGAGGGGGGCAGTCGCTGTCCGGGGCCGCGCGTTCGGCTCCCAGGCACCTTTCGCAGGTGTCGTGGCCGTCGAAGCTGAGAATCAATCCAGCGGAGCAACCTGGACCGGTCTTTGCCATCTTGATGGAAAAAATAATGATAATTTCAAAAAATTTACTAAGGTTCTCATTCGGGCTGAATGAAGAAGAGATAGATTCACCCCGGTCGAGGGATTTTATCGACCCGAGGGGTGGGCCCATCCGGTAGGTGGGCGTGGACTAAAAGGTTTTCAGTAGGCGCTGACGCGCGGGGGGAGACTTCCAATAGGCGGAGCCAAAGGGCGGAGCTAACTACGACACTAGAAGCACAGCTCTTGTGTTCAGGAAGTTCTTTGTAAGGTGTCATGTAACAGAGGGAACTCATAGAGGTGGAGAGCAAAACTGGACAGCAGAAAGACCTGTGGCGACTCAAATCCTTCTTTCTGAAGATCTGTGTCAGAAACAAAAAATAAAATCATAATAAAATCAACAAAAAATATTATATTTATAATAATTAACATGTATTTTCAAGCCTCATGTGACAGATAAACAAGATTTTTTCAATTAAACCTATAAATTAATATTTAAAATGTTGAGGATTGTTCAAAAATTGTTTGAAAAACTAAAATAAAAAGAAAGATATGATAGATGGTAATTGTGGAGCGTTGTTAGAAAGATTACGGTATATAACTTTTGTCTGTTTTTGTGTGTTTATCGTAAAAGTAACGATAAACTTTTATAAGAAAACAGTAAGAAAAAAAATCAAGTCACCGTGTTAATTTTTGAATAGTAATGCTCGGGAACGGAAGTAGTGTGTATGTGAAGAAGGCATTTTCAACAGATAAGAGTGAGGACGTGATCTCCCATGGAGAAGTTTTAAATCAAGAATACAGTAGACAGTCAAAATAGCATATACAATGAAAAGTAAATGGAATCATTATTTAAAAGTCAAAACAAAAACAGCTACGTCATAAAGCGATGTAAAATACTAAAACAGGACCATGTTTACTAAAAACAGGAACATGTAAAGTGAAGTGTGTGTAATAATGTCATGAAAAAAATTTTTTTTTTGGAAGAATATAGTATAGTTTTTTGTTGTGTATTGCTTCCTATAATTGCTTTTTTGAACATTGAACATTTGACATTACAGTTTACCCAACATACATCTTTTTTATACTCAACGCTGTGTCATCATGTCAGAATCAGGAAATAAGTGCAGACAATGAAAACGCAAGACTAAAACCAAAAGTATAATAGATACAAAGCTGCCTGGTATCGAAACCAGACAATATGTGTTAGATAATCAAGTTCCTCATTTGTTTTTCTTGTAAGTCACCTCCCCTAGAAATCCCCTACGTCTGAACACGGTCTGATTTATTCTCACTTTTACAAAGAGTAAGTCAGAATCGGGTCGTTTCTGCTCCTGTATTCAAGTTTCAGAAGTTTTCTAGGTGAGTAGCTATTTAATTCTTAGTTTGATGCTTCATGGTTTTCATAGTTTTGTGAAAATTTATAGAAAAGTGGGAAAGGCTTAAAGTTTAAACGTTTCAACAATTTACAAAATAAAAAAAATCATTTCAGTTTATATAGCTGTCATTTGACACTATAACGTCTGTTTCTGTTTTAACACCCCTCTGTTAGAGGGGTGTTAAACCCTGAAACGAAAACAACATGTTAAAATATGCTGGTGAAGATTCTCAGACGTCCAGGACATGATACAGTACAATCATAAAAGGCGTTCAATATAGAAACAACTGGACTTTATTTGTAACAGAAAGCATTTTGCTTCCCATCCGGGGAGCTTTATCAATTCAATGAACAGGCTCTGAGAGAGAGAAGTTATAAACAGGCTTGGGATGACACACACCAACCTATGTAAATTGGAAGCTAACACACACACACATACTTGAGTTAACACATACATGTGACACATTCAAAGTTCAGCATGTGGCAGCAGGGCTCACAGAAGACACAAATACATCCTACTGTATGCAAATTGACAAATCACACCTCACATAGCAGGGACCTCTCAAAGTCTTTGTTCGTCTGAGAGGAAGAATTACAGTGGCCATTTTTTGCTTGCCATGACATTGATTGGAGGTCAGCAAAAAATTTTAATTAATTAATTTCTTTATTTATTTGCAGACCCCAGTATTTTGAGAACCTCTGATCTAGACTCTGTTAGAACATTGTCCCATTTATTGTAACGTGTCCGTCCTTAGGTATATTCTCAGATCTTTTGGTGTTCTTTGTTCTCTTTGCAGTTCTCATAGCTCCTGTAGCCAGTTTACTCATCATCCTGGTTCTACTTCGTGCACTCCCTGAATCTGAAATTCCATTGGACATCTTCTCTCTCTACAATCACCTACAAGGACGACAAGCACAGCTATTGTCAATCATCCTGCCTTAAGAGTCGTACTGACACTCTCATTCAACTCTCCACTTACATGATCTCCTTGGTCTGCTTCACTCATCTGGAATCTCCTGGAACCAACTCCAAACCTAAAAGAAAATAAATATCAAGTAAGCCACAACAGATCTGTTCTGTGGACTAACCTGACATTCTACACTGTTTTCATCTTGTACCTTTTCCCACTGTTGGCTCCAGTGAACCTGCAGTCACTTTTTCTAAATAAATAAATATTGCTTATCTTTTTTGTTCTGGTCTCTTGAGTCTCAGCCAGAACTCTGGATATTAATTATATTTGGGTGTGCACCTGAATGATAACCTCAGCTGGAGCAACAACACCACCAGCCTGATCAAGAAAGCTCATCAGAGACTCTACTTCCTCAGGCAGCTGAGGAGAGCTGGTCTGGGAAGCTCAGTCCTCACCTCCTTCAGGTGTGCAGTGGAGAGCATCCTTTGCTTCAGCATTAAAGCTGGGGTATGTAACATTGTAATGTAGTCTGTAACTTTTCAAACAATATATTTTTAACATATTTCTTCACTCTGTCACTATCTACTGACAAACTGATGTTAGACAAAGTAATCTCTGAAAAAAACTATAGTCCCCTTGCTTCTCTATCAGCATTTATAAAAACACTAAAAACACAGTGTAATGGGCATGACCGTGTCCACTTTGATACACCTGTGTATTTTTGAACTGTTCCAGAGATGACCTTTACTGACCTCTCAGTAAAACAAGACATTTACTACAAATTATTCCATTAGTTGTAATCTGAGAATATAGTCACCAAAAGAGACTATTTCTATCTTTGATTTTATTCTAATGTAATCAAAAGAATAACTTTTGTCATTTTCATGATATATGTTATATGCTGTTATTCTTTAAATGTGAAACATCAATGTGTCATTTCTGCAAATGAAAAGGTGTCAAAGTTCAGCTAAAATGTCAAACTGACTTACAGAAATTGTTTTTGTCGAGTTTCAGCTAAAACTCTCATCTAGCGTCTGAAAGTCTCTCACTCAGATACTTTTCCTAAACAATTTCCTTCTCTGCGCTGAATTTCACCTTGAATAGTGATAACAAGTGGACCAATGAAAAAGAGACAAGTTTCTCCTCTCTGATTCTTCTTTAAGTTCTAAGCTGTTGCTGGAACTGTTGAGTCTACTGGGAACTTCAAAGAGATGTGAACTTTCCCAAAGAGCTGGGGTACGTTTGGTCAAGAGCTAACGACCTTCGTCTTCAGCTAGGACTGATAACCTGCTGTTATGAGTCCACTTCGAATGAGCGTAAGCTCAAAACTTTGTTATTCCTTCCTGGAATAAGTTATCTTGAGCCAAAAAACCACGACTGCCACGGCTTCTGCCGACGAAAGCAAGTATCACCGACACCGACAAGGTAAACACGTGTGGAGTCCAGCTTGGACTTGCGGGACCGACGACTCGTCAGTCCAAGGCTGATCACAGCTCTTTACCAGAACCAAGGCGGACGTCTTAAGGTAAAGGAGCAGCTGTTTGCTTACTGGAGGTGTGATGATATCTTAGCTGGACGCGTATGGAAGAGTGTCATCTGGTTTTATAAATGCAAGATAAACTTCCTCTCTTAACCTCCCAATTCCTCTTAAATCTTTCCTTATCTCCATTTCTAAGCTGGAAACTATTTAAGTTAAAGAGCCCTCAGACTAAATATGTTTAACATCCAGTATTTATGTCTGTTGTGTTGTAATTTAACTGTGCTGACGTTTTAAATTTAAGAAAGTGAAATCATGTCAATCAAGTGTAATGGTGTTAATTTAGTTGATTTATTTTAAATAAATGATAGTGTCTTTGACATATCAAGCTAAGTTAACGTCTCTGTCACTTAATGGCTTTATTTATTTATCCATCATAAAGATCACAGAAATATTGGGTAAACTGAAAAAGAAAAGAATCTGTGAAATTACTATTCAATCTGAATAAGTAAATTCATTAAGGATAAAGAGGTCAGCTTAATACTGACCCCTGTTAAAATCCTTTACATCTGGGTAGCACTATATGTGTTTAAAGACACAATATATGGGCTCCCTCATGTTCCCTTCAACAGAGTGACCCGCCATTTTCCAGCCAATAAAAACAGAGTTTGTAACCAGCCAATAAAAGCAGAGCTTGAATTTGAATTAGCCAATAAAAACAGAGCTGTAATTTGAATTTCAGCAGAGCCTCCCCCTCAGAGCCATATATGGCTCTGAGGGGGAGGGATCAGAATGCTTTGCCTGTTGAAAATTTTTCAAAGTTCTGAGCTCTGCAGAAAGTTACACATAGCACCTTTAATGTGTGGCATGGAGGCTGCACAGCTGCAGAAAGAAAAGCTTTACAGAGAATGGTGAAGGCTGCACAGAAGTCTGATGGGGTCAGCCTCCCCACCAGTGCAGATATCTACAACTCTAGATGCAGGAAGAGGGCCACCTGCATCATGAAAAAGCCCACTCACCCCCAGCACACACACTTTCGGTCCCGCTCTCCTCAGGCAGGAGGTTGAGGAATATTACGTTTAGAACCACTAGGCTGAGTAACAACTTCTATGCTGTTAGACTCATAAATCACTAGTCAGGATTATCACTGTGAAAATTACTGTGAAAAAAAATTACTGTTATGCCACTTGATTGTTGATATGTGCGGCTGGCTATCCATGATGCTGATCTTATTTATTTCATGTTGATGCAGATCTGTTTCATGTTGCTTTGTTCATTCGTCCTCATCTGCTCCCACAGACTCATGTTCGTGCGGCTGTTGTTTGGCACATTGTTTTGTACTAGTGCTTAGTATATTGGTTTAGCACATTTCTTAGTTCATAGATCTTACTGTTTTTCTTTACAATTTGTATTTTGTTGGATGTAACCAGGACCCTGTGTACATAGTTTCATTCCGCCACATGCACCACATATGATGTGAATGGCAATAAAGACACATTGACCTTGACCTTAATACAATCCTGATAATTATTTTATTCATTTATTGCTGGCAACGTCAATTTTAACAGATTGTCCAACTGAAACAGGTTTTTTTTTGTGACTTGTGTAGTCAGTGACCTCACATCCAATATGAAGCTCAAATTTTGTAAACCAAAGATGATAGATTGTATGAGTATGCTTATACATTTTATTTAAATATAATCCTAAAATTACTTTTATCTCCTGCTTGAGCCACTTCCTGTTAAACATAAAAACTGAAAGTTATGCACCATAATTCATGTTCCCTGAAGGAAGGGAACGAGGTGCAACACAATTGACAATGGGAATTGCGCCCCCGCGCAGTTCACCTGAAGTAATACAATCATGCCTTGAAAAAAGGCAGGTGGGCGTCAGCGTCAGCAATGAGGCCCCGCCCTCTTTGCATAAAAGGGGCTGATGCCCCACCTTCATTCTCGGGGTGCACTTCACCGAGCTTGGGCATTGAAAGGGCAAACGTGTTGCATTTCGTTCCCTTCCTTCAGGGAACATGAGTTATGGTGCATAACTTTCAGTTCCCTTTTCAGTCAGTACACTCAGTGCAACACATTGACTATGGGAACGTAATTCAATCACTCCCTGGAAATGCTCTGGAAATGCATGCTTGTGAGAACTTATGCCTTAGACTACAGGTGTCAGCTGCTCTCAACTCTGTGGTAGAGAGAACAGCCTGAGTTACATCACATGCTGTGACATCTAAACTGTAGTGTTTCACAAATGTGTTTGAAGATGCCTAGTTTGCGGCAACACATATATCTGCTGCTGGTACACCTTTAAATAAGGCCCATGAAGTGGCTAGGCCTCGGGTAGAGTGAGCATGTATCCCACTAGGTACCTGCTGACCTTTGCTGCTGTATGCCCTTTTAATGGCCTGAGTCACCCAATGTGAGAGGTGCTGTTTTGACAGGGCTCTGCCTGCAGCTGGATTAGCAAAACACACAAACAGCTGGTTTGTTTTTCGCCAACTGACAGTTCTTTCCATGTAGGCACTCAGGGCCCTAACAGGGCAGAGTGCATTCAGCCTCCTCTGTTCTTCAGTTAGAACGGGGGGAGGAAAAGTTGACAGCTCAAAGTCTAGACTTCTGGGATTTAAAGTTGGAACCTTTGGCACATATGCAGGGTTTGGACGCAAGGTGACCTTTGACCCATCTGGGGCAAATCTGGTACACATTGGGTGCACAGATAATGCGTAGAGGTCACCCACGCGCTTTGCTGAGGATAGAGCTAAGAGCAATGCAGTCTTATAAGATAACAAATCTATCTTAATGCTGCTGAAAGGCTCAAATGGAGGCTCACACAAAGCATCGAGGACTAACTGTAGGTCTCACTAGCCGTGTTTCCATCAAGGTTTCTAGCTGCGCAATTTGAAATAGCGCAGCAGAAAAGCTTAATGGAAACGGCAAATTGCGAGGTTACTTCCTGAATTACGCTAAAAAGTTTATACGCTCGCTTGAGGTGGTTTTTGGGATCTGCGAAAATGAGCAGCTGCGCAAAATGACAGATGGAAACACATTTGCCGACTCGTGCTGCCGTAGCGAACATTCACGTCACGTGACTGATCAGCTGTTTCCGCTCCGGACAACATGTAACATCGCTAAAACTAGTTGGCATGACAGAATAAATACAACTCGCCCGATAGCAACACGTACCTGAAATATTCTCTCCATTTTGATGAGATGTGTGGCCGGGTTCTGTTTTCAACTGCTACTTCCTGTTTACTGTAGACATGCGCAGTGCTGACGTCTGACGTAATGACGCTGACGTCTGACGTAATGACGCTGACGTCTGACGTAATGACGCTGTGTGCGGCTTGGAAGAAGCGCTTCAAGCCAGCAGATGGAAACACTTCTGATCTGCATTAATTTGTATTTACATATTTGCGAGGTAGCTCAAATTTCGCAATTAAAATGGATGGAAACACGGTTACTGAGGGGCCAGAGTCCTGCTGAGAGGCCTCTTTCTCAGCACGCCCTTTATGAACCATATCATGAGAGGGTGGGCTCCAGGTGATTTACCTCCCCAGCCCTCATGGCATGTCGAGATGGCTGATAAAAAGACCTTAATGGTGGAGAAGGAGCAGCCCTTCTCCAGCAGGTCCTGTAGAAAGGTGAGGAGCTGGACCAAGTCACAGGAATATGAGATAATATTCCTCTCTAGACACCAGGCCTCAAAAACATGCCACTTGCGAGCGTAGAGAGTCTGAGTGGACCGAGCTCTTGCTTCCTGTATTGTGTTTATAACATTACCAGGCAGGCTAGAGTAGAGCTGTCATCGGGCCGGAAATCCACGGCCCTACCCTACCCGAGCCCTTAGTTTAATTACCCAAGCCCGAGGGAGCCCGCTCATTTCCTAGAAATCACCGCCCGACCCGACCCTACCCGATTAAAAAAAAAAAAAACACTACGTTTATTTATTAAGCTTTATTAAGCGCTAAAAAAATGCTTTGCTTGAATTATAACAGTAACAGTGATAAAGAACAATAAAAAGTATCACAAATATATTTTTATTAATAAGAACTGCACAAACATGAACAAAATAAAACGCGCATATATTCAAGAAGATGGCTTTGTTGTTTGCGCCGGCCGGAGCGGCCGTCAGCTGCGCAGCCTCTTCAGCTGTGAACCTGCCAAATAAATCTGGATTTAGTTGCTTAAATACAAAATTATAAATATATTTAAAAATCGGTCAAGAAGTTTTTCTACTTACATGGCTTACATGTTGTCATGTAAGAACAATATCGCGTCCACTGTAGCAGGTTTGAGAGATGTCCTCCTCTGATCAATTGTGAGTCCAGCCGCGCTGAAAACTCTCTCGCTGCTGCTGCTGCTCGCTGGGATGCAGAGCACAGATCTCGCCAACTTGGCCAGTTTTGGGTACACACTCGAGTTTAATTTCCAGAATCCAAGCAAGTCTCTTTCATCGGCCACAGCATGCTTTAGAGTGGTGTACAGCGTGACCTCATCTTCTTCTTCACTGTCTGATTCATCCACTGCGTTCTCCCACTCAGCAAAAGAACTTGATGTTGTTCTTCTTTGTTTTGCTGGAGGAGGTGTGAGCGCGCTTGATGTTGAAGCTTCAGGAAGCACTTCTTCAGGTGCGGCAACTTGTTCCGCCGCAGATGAGAGCAGTGTGCGGACGTGAGCGTGCACCTGACGCACGTCAGCTGGTGACATCATTTTGAGTTTGTTAAAGTTGGGCCACAGAAATAATGCGACTCTGTGCAAGTCGTGGATAATAATTTTGCGCTCCAGCACTTCTGCATGTCTGCGGCGCAGAAACGCCTGCTGCGGAGAGTCTGTGTGTGAGGACTGGCAGTGTTGCTTCAGTTTCTCATTCCAGAGACAAACCAGGTTGATGGTGGGATATTTGTCACCCTCCAGTTCTCTCTGTGCACGGTAAAATGGTTCGAGAAATGTCACTAAAAAGTCCAGCATGTCGGGGGAGACGCTGTCCAGGCGCGCCTGCTCTCCGCGAGCCTCCATCTTCTCACACAGCTCATTGTAAATATCTAGCACAGATTTAAGTGTGAGGTACACAGTGCTGAATCTGGTCTCACCCATCTGCAGTACAGTTTTTGAGAGCTGCGCAGCTAGACCAGATTGTTTTATATATCTCACAAGAGCTTTGGCTGCCGCGATGGTCTCAGCTATTTCTGGAGCGTTTCCAGCCAGTGCGTCAGGGTCCAGCCCGTGGCGCAGGACGGTGTTTATTAGATGATCAAAACAGTTAATCCTCCTGTCTGACTCCAAGGCTTTAATAATATTGCTTCCTTGATCTGTCACCCAAACTATTTTATTTAGGGAGGAGGGGTCCAGGCCAAATTTGTTAATAAGCAGGCGCAATATTTCCTTTCTGATATTTTTGCCTGTTTTAGCTTCTTCTGCTGGAAACACGGCTGTCGTCAGAGTTTTTCCAACTAGTTTAAAGTCACTTCCGATGAAGTGGCAGGTGATTGCCATGTAACTTGTTTTTTTGTAATCATCAGTCCACATATCTGTGCTCATTGCAATGTCACCAGTCGCAAGAGCCTTTTTCAGTGTTTGGATTAAGGCTTCTCTTTTTTCTTCGGCCATTTCTGCGCACATCTTTGAAACTGTGTTGCGGTGTGGCAGAACGGATTCTGCAGAGACACGACCATAAGTGGCACCAACATTTATTAACTCTTGAGCCAGTCCTCGAAAACCTTCTCCACTCACCACGTTAAAAGGCCTGATGTCTTTGCAGCAAAACGTGACGCACTTTTCCGTGATGGATTGCTTGAATCGCTGCGGGACTTTCTGCACGTTCACTGACTTTCACTTTTTTTCGGAGGAGGCTGACACACTTTGCTATGTCGACTCAGTGAGGAGGTCCCAGTTTTTTTGCTGTCATAGCTGAGCACAACGCCACATTTGATGCACCTCACAAAACCAACGCACGCCATTTTGTCGTCAACTACAAGTTTAAAATAGTTCCAGACCTCAGACTTTCCACTCTGGTGGCTTTGAAGACTGAGTTCTCCCGTTTTCAGCTTTTGTTGAACTCTTTCAGGCTCCATTATGCCGCTTGTTGTTGTTGTTGTGTAGGTCAAGTGCAGATCCTCCTCAGTAGGCCGCCGCAGAGTGCAGACGCAGAGAGGAGCAAAGAAGGGTGGGCGGGGCTGAGTTTAGTCAGTGGCTGCGCGGCGCGCGCCAATCTATTCTAAATTCACTCTATTAATTATTTTCCTCATCAGTAAACTTACTGCCTTATATTCTTTACAAGCAGATTAAAACAATTTTATATTGTGTGCATTTTTATTTAGTTTTGTTTGTGCTGTATGATTAAAAAAAACCACATCAAAGCCCGAGCCCGACCCGGCCCGCCAATCAAACGCAAAAAATATGGCCCTACCCTACCCGAAGTCGGGTAGGGCTCGGGTAGGGTCGGGCTCGGGCAAAGAAACGACACCTCTAGGCTCCGGTCCTCCCTGTGTTATCATCATGTCCTGTGGGGGCGGGTCTGTGGGTCCCCACATCCACTATTGAAAATTCTTAAGGGGAAATCTTATAGTGACAAGCTGCTCACACAGGTGTTTAGATTCAGGTGTTTATCAGATACACACTCAGTTGGGTTGTGGTGGCCACTAAATACATCTTGTATTACCATGTACCGTATAAATACTTTCTAATGATGTTATTTGTATCATTATACTGTATGTTGTTTTATTGTTGTAGTTTCTCGGTTCTGTCTTTTTTTTCTTTCCGCAGGTCTAAAGGCAGACTTCAATGATGTTGATGTGTGTTCTCTTTATACCTCTCTCTCTCTCCTCTACTCGTGTCTCCTTCTTTCCCTTTTAACCCTTCTCTCACTTTTTTAGCTTTGTTTTCTTCTTTGTCTTTCCATCCCCATGTCCATTACATCTTAAACAAACCCAAAGTAAATTCTAATAAAGTTTTATTTATACATCAAGTGGAGCATTGAGGCCAGCCATAATGCTCTGCTTGTGAAAGTAAATCTGTTGGGTATTACCTCGACAGACAACAATTCTGAGTGCCACAATGTCGAACAGGACAGGGGGGGGGGGGTTATTTTGCATAGCCTGTTGACTGAAATAATAATATAAAACAACAAGCGGTACACCAATGTCTCCCATCGCTGAGGGACTTGAATAGTGACTGTTATTTTCCAGATGAGTGTTTTTTTTTTTTTTTTTTACTGGAATCAAACAGGGAACACAAGTACCGGTAAACCTAAATGTTTTTGATGCAAGATATTCAAGTGGGTTGAAGTTACATTTTATTTTTTTATTTTCTTGCTTGTCAAAGGCAGCAGTGACTGATCCTGTCGAGTGGAGTGTGACCAGGTGCAGAGGTGAAGCCGGGGGGCAATGGCCTCAATCACCTCAGATTAGGCTTGGGCCTCCTATTTTTAAGAAATATAAAAACTAGAAAGCATAGTTTCTTCAAATGATAGGGGTGGTCAGTTTACATTAACATATAGGATGGCGGCCATCTTCAATTTTTTGCAGCAACCCAGTTTTCTATAGATACCTTACTCATGTCTAGATGCAGCGTCACACCAAACTGGACATCGATGCCGCACTTATTTTCATTCAACCTTTATTTAGGCAGGTTAATCCCATTGAGCCTCGAGGACTCATTTACAAGAGACCTGGTTAAGTCATTGTGTATAAAAATGTTTTTATTCCAATATTCTTTAGTTTGAAAGAATATCTACATCTTGCACCAGGAAAAACAAACACTTGTTTATGCTATTTTCTAATAATCCTTCAGCTAAAAAGTTTTAAACCCTCAGATGCCATCATCACACGTGCACATTTTTAACACGATCAGTTGAATAAATTCCTGTAATGAAATATTTCTATAAGTGCGATTAAAAGTCCAAACCATTCTCACCTTGGCGATGAGCTGCAGGTTAAAGGGTCCGGTGACCTGCAGCTCCAGGCCGATGGCGTGAACAATTATCATGATCCTCTCCAGGGTTTTCTGATTGAGATCCTGAGGCGGCGTCACCAGCGTGGCGTCACCAGAATGAACACCGGCGTTCTCCACGTGCTCCGAGATCGCAACTGCTATCACCAACCCGTCACAGGCGACTACGTCTACGTCTATCTCCTGTTAAATACAAAAAGTTTACAGATGCACTAAACTTTTCAGCTGTAGTTGATTACCAGTACATTTATGGTGATTTAATTGTAACAATATTCATAAACGTAAAAAAAATAATAATAAAAAAAGGTGGATAATTGATACCCTGATGCATGCTCAATAATCCAGGTAGAAAAATCTAAAAAAGCTAAGTCTGGTCCTCTGGACATTCAAAAAACAAAAAAACAAAACAAAGCAAAAAATTGTAGAAACGTTTCGTCTTTCGTCCGAAAGACTTCCTCAGTCTGAGGTGCTGGGTTCAGCTCAGTCTTATAAATAGCACCCTCTCACAGTGTTACACAACCAGTTGGCTGATGACAGCCTGAAACCAGCTGCTCACATGATCAAGGAGGACCATCAGCCTAACAATGGATCGTTAGCACCCTGATGGTTGTTTGCTATTCACAGAGGGCTGAGTGATACCAGCAATCACAGCATTGTAGGAGGGGGACAGTTGAACTCGGAGGCCTCCACCCCTGTTTAATGATGGGCGGTTTCTTTTCACAAAGATGGCCACTTTGTGAAAAGAAACCGCCCATCATTAAACAGGGGTGGAGGCCTCCGAGTTCAACTGTCCCCCTCCTACAATGCTGTGATTGCTGGTATCACTCAGCCCTCTGTGAATAGCAAACAACCATCAGGGTGCTAACGATCCATTGTTAGGCTGATGGTCCTCCTTGATCATGTGAGCAGCTGGTTTCAGGCTGTCATCAGCCAACTGGTTGTGTAACACTGTGAGAGGGTGCTATTTATAAGACTGAGCTGAACCCAGCACCTCAGACTGAGGAAGTCTTTCGGACGAAAGACGAAACGTTTCTACAATTTTTTGCTTTGTTTTGTTTTTTTTGTTTTTTGAATGTCCAGGTGGATAATTGATGTTTTAACTCACTTTGGCCTCCTGAATGAACTTGGAGATGACCACAGGATGTTCTTTGGACACAGCTACAGCACTGCTCAGGTACTTCTCCAGGTCACTGTCAACATAGGCGACGTTCATGGCAGCTCCGCTGAGAACGTAGGAGGGCCGGACCAAGCAGGGATACCCGACAGTCTCACAAAACTTCACCGCAGACTGCAGGAGGAAAAACAACAACCTAATCTATAACACTGTAATAAAGCACTGCAGGGAAAACGAGCATAAACAAATCAGAGAGCAGCGTGACTGCTGAGTGCAGAGTGGCTGCTAAAATTTGTTGACTGAGATAAAACAGTTGTTAAAGTTGTGCTGGTGAATAGGGCTGGGCGATATGGAAAAAATCATATATCACGATATGGACTTTTTTATATCACGATAAGTCAAAGTCAAAGTCAACTTTATTGTCAGATCTGCAATATGTACTGTACAGGACATACACAGGACCGAAATTGCGTTTCTCTCAGTCCCTCGGTGCAACAGTAAACATCTAAACATTGAAACACTGAAACATAATAATAGACATAAGCATAAAATAGTAAAACTAACACTGTCCTGAGTTTTTGCATAGTGGTATAAGAGTATGAAAATTTACACCAACTCTAAAACTAAAACATTAAACATTTAATGAACATAATACTGTCCTGAGTTTTTGCATACTAGTATAAAAAAAGAGTATAAAAAGTATAACTAAAATAAACTAAAGGTTTCTAGCATTGACATTTGCAAAGTGGCAAAGCAGCGTATGAGTTAATGTGCACAGTATATGTATGAGGTAGTAGTTGATGTTGTTATAGAGGCAAAAAGTGGCATATGCAGTAAGGCACATTGGGCATCCCTGAATAAGACCGTTCAGAGCACACTGTATATATATATATATATATACTGTATATATATATGCTCCAAGATGGCCGCGCTCAGACCAGTAGCAGCTTCATGGGCTTCCAGAACATCCCCAGTTTTTAGTAGTTTTAATAGTGTTTTTGTACCTGACTCTGCGCGTTTTTTGCGGGTGAATTATAGCCGAACTGAGCTGTTGAGAATTGGAGCGGATTTACCACAAGGCACAGCTGAAATCAGCAACGAACTCAAATCAGAACTCGGAAGATTGGATCTGCTTAGATCATCTTTCTGGAAGCAGATGCGCGGAGGAAAGAAGAGAAAGCGATGCTCTCGAGGGAAAAAGCGTGGCTGTCGAGCAGGAATCATGACGAGACTACGAGCAGACGCTAAAACCGGTAAACCCCCGATGCCGGCTTTATTTCTGTCTAACGTGCGCTCGCTCGACAACAAGATGGACCTGCTTCGTCTGAGAGTAACAACGTCGGAGGAGATGAGGAGATGTTCGGTGCTTTGTCTCACGGAAACATGGATCAATGAAGACACTCCTGACTCTGTTTACGAGTTGGATAATAAACTATTTTTCAGAACGGACCGGTGCATCGAGACTACGGGGAAAACGCGAGGTGGAGGTGTCTGCATTTACGTTAACAAAGACTGGTGCACGAACTGTGCCGTTATCAGCAGGATCTGCTCAGCTGCTGTGGAGCTTTTAACAATAAGATGTCGGCCACATTATCTTCCCCGCGACTATTCAGCGATAATAATAAGCAATGTTTACATACCCCCCGATGCTAATGCTAAAGTCGCCCAGGAAGAAATTCATGAGTTACTCACCTCGCTGCAGTGTAAATATCCTGAGGGGTTTTTCATTGTTTCCGGGGACTTCAATCACGTGGATTTACGTGCCATCCTTCCAACCTTCAATCAGCACGTTTTCACAGAAACACGAGGAAATAAGACATTAGACCAGGTCTACACGAACATAGATATATACACTAGATAAGCTGAGGAGGAGTCAGCGGCGTCGTCAAGCGGCGGCCATCTTGCCACAGACAGCAACATTAGCTGCAGCTGTGGAAACCGTATGGAGGTGAGGGATTTATACAAACAAAAATACGCTTAACTCGCTGTAATCTTGACGGATTTACAAACGGTTTATGTTTTTAAAAACGTTATTAACGTGGCTATGATTTCTTTGGTAATCAGACAGCAGTTTCGTCTTTTTTAAAAGGTTTTATTCGTGTTTTGGGTGTCACACTCATCGAGAATGTAGAATGTTCTGTTTTTATTACACCAATAACTATTTTAAAACAAACTAATCTTTTGTCTAAATGACTGTCTTGATCATGACTGTATTTATTAGCAGACTATTAACAAGAGCCTTTGATTAAGGGCTAGCTAGTATTCCAAACATTTCCCCAGCATTCTTAGATCACTAGGAGCTCTTTGTTTTTAACTGAACTAAAGCTGCACATGATTTCCAAGCGGTTTGGTATGTTCAACACTAATTACTGCTTTGTGTTTTACAGAAATACTCTTTGACAAGATGCCTGACTTTTGTGCAGCCTATGGATGCTCCAATAGACGTAACATCAAAACAAGAAACCTTGGGATCACATTTCACCTGTAAGACTCTGTGACAGTATTATTACTTTAATTAGAATAATCATAGTTATATTTTGGATCAGTGCACATTACACGTCACGCTACACACAAAAAATGTGAGATAATATTATTGACATAATATTATACATAATATATATTTACATAATACTGTAATGACATATATTTACAGCACTTTGGTTGACCTTGTTGTTGTTTTAAGTGCTCTATAAATAAAATGGTATGGTTTGGTATAAGGCTTGTAAAAGTATCTTTATATAAATTATGATTATGATTCAGTGTTTCTTTTTGATACCATTTTTAATAGCTGTTTTATTGTACCAAAAGTAAATGCAAGCACACCAAAAGTATGATATATGTGTATACTTGTCATTACTATAATTATTATTGTTAATGGGTATTGGCATATGGGTTTATTTTATTCTTCATTACAGTAGTTGTATAAAACTACTGTAGTTATAAGTAATGATCCAAAGTAAAGTAACTACAGTATTCCCAACAGCTACACTTTACCGGTTTTAGTGCATCTCTAATGCTATCTCCTCAGTTGTTCTCACCTCTCTGCATGGAGTTCATAATATGCTCTTTTCTGTCTGCATCACGTTCATAAGATGCTCTTTTCTGGTGATGGTACTTCTTATCTTATCAGGGTGTTTTGCTACAATATATTTGCTGTATTAAAATATGTCTCTGTTCCTGCTCTTGTGTTTAGTCACCGCCACCCCTAAAAAAAGTAAATGTTAAGATCCTAAACTCATAAACTCATTCTTTCTTGGGACCTCTTTGTAATTATACAATATTTGCTTTATTTGATTAAGATTCCTCTCTATCCTGGGATTTATCATCAATATTGACACATTGATGTCAATGGTTCCTGTGCTGCTTGATGAGCAGCGATATATCCTGACCTACAGGTTCAGCCAGGACCACTTGGAGCTTCTCTTTAACTCCATCAGAGCATCTGGTACAATTCATAATTATTTTTTAACACAACACTAAGTGACCGGAACTGTCAGCAACTGTATTGTTTTCAATTTGTTGATCCATGTTTTCTTTTTTTTTTAGGAAAATACATTTGGTTTGTTTATTTGTTTGAAAAATCGGTGAATATGTAATATACTGTTATATATCTTGTGTCTATTTTAAGGTGGATGGAATAACAACCCTAGTGCCAGCCAGTTCAAGAACATTTTCAGAAAGCTGATGGCCCGGTGTGGTGTTAAACCAAGCATAAAAGGCAATGTGACCGCACAGGATGAGACAGAGTCCCTACCAGTTGAACCAATGTCCTCTGCTGACCAGTTCTACCACATTGACACATCAACAAACCTGTCAGCTGTAGACGGATGCCCAATGTGCCTTACTGCATATGCCACTTTTGCCTCTATAACAACATGAACTACTACCTCATACATATACTGTGTACATTAACTCATATGCTGCTTTGCCACTTTGCAAATGTCAATGCTAGAACCTTTAGTTTATTTTATAGTTATACTGTACTTTTATACTTTTTTACTTTTTATACTACAGTAGTATGCAAAAACTCAGGACAGTATTATGTTCATTAAATGTTTAGTGTTTTAGTTTTAGAGTTGGTGTAAATTTTCATACTCTTATACCACTATGCAAAAACTCAGGACAGTGTTATAGTTTTACTATTTTATGCTTATGTTTATTATTATATGTTTCAGTGTTTTAATGTTTAAATAGTTACTGTTGCACCGAGGGACTGAGAGTCTTGTCACACTATAATGTATTTAATATTACATAATATTTGCATATGTAGGGCAAAAATTGGCATAAATTATTTTCATACCACTAATAATAATGCTATTTATGATGAAATAGTATTAAATATTTATTAGCATTGTAACATATGTCAGTTAATTTCACTGGAAATAAACATGTATTTATAAATGGATGTAAATATAATCTTATTGTGTATATTGCTAGTGCAATACAGTGTCTATATAACGTTATTTTCATGTGAACGTCCATCTTAAGTACACCATATTATAACAACATCTCTCACATTTATAACAAACCAAACCGTTTTAAGATCGGTTGAAAATTAAGCAAGTTATGGTTATTTTAATAGTAAATGCCCCATTCACATTCATGTTAAGAGTGGGCGTTCTGTCTGTGGCAAGATGGCCGCCGTCTGACGATGTCGGTCTCCATTGGCCAACAGCGGGGATGTCTTATCTAGTGTATATATTATCTATGTACACGAATGTGAAGGGGGCGTACACGGCGAAGCCACGCCCATCGCTAGGGGCTTCCGACCATCGCTCCCTGCTATTGGTCCCTAGACAGCTCCCCCCACTCCGACGTTCGATGCCAGAACAAAGAGTGATCACATCGTGGCGCCAAGATAGTTCCCCCATGCTAAGAGACTGCTTTGAAAACACAAACTGGTCTGTCTTCAAAGAGGCAGCTACGAATGGAAATTCAGTTGACCTGGAACTTTATGCTTCCTCTGTCCTGGGTTACATCAGTACATGTGCTGAAAATGTATCCATAAGAAAGTGTGTTAAATTTTACCCCAATCAAAAACCCTGGCTAAATAAGGATGTCCGCACCCTGCTGGCAGCCAGGGACACTGCATTCAAGTCTAAAGATACTGAGGAGTTGAGAAAGTGCAGGAGAGAACTGGATGATGGCATAAAGAAGGCCAAAGCCGCGTATGCACAGAGGATCGAGGGACAGTTCACCTCACATGATCCACGGAGCATGTGGCAGGGCATCAAATGCTTAACAGACTACAAGGGCAAAAGCAAACAATGCCCCAGGGACCCATCCCTGCCTGATGCCCTCAATAAGTTTTATGCACGTTTTGATGATCCAAACAGACCAACTAGCACCAGACTCACCTCATCACCAGACGAGGAGCACCTCAAAGTGACCGCAGCAGAAGTGAGAGGCAGTCTCAGAAGGATCAACCCTCATAAAGCTACGGGTCCAGACAACATCCCAGGGAAAGTTCTGAAGGAATGTGCGGACCAGCTCTGTGAGGTGCTGGCTGACATCTTCACCACCTCACTTGCACTGGAGTCAGTTCCCACCTGCCTGAAGACCGCCACCATCATCCCAGTCCCAAAAAGCTCCACAGTGACTGGTCTGAATGACTATAGACCGGTGGCTCTCACCCCGATAGTCGCTAAATGTTTTGAGAAACTGGTCATGTCCCACATCAAGACAGCCGTCAACATCAACGAGGACCCTCATCAATATGCATACCGTGAGAACCGATCAACAGAGGACGCCATCTCCTCCGTGGTCCACACTGCTCTCACCCACCTGGATCAGAAGGACTCATACGTGCGTCTGCTCTTTGTGGACTTCACATCTGCCTTCAACACCATGATCCCCCAAACTCTGATAGACAAACTATCCACACTTGGACTAAGCCCCTCTATTTGTAACTGGGTCTTAGACTTCTTAACAAACAGACCACAGTCCGTGAAGATCCACAACTTCTCCTCCTCCACCATCACCCTCAGCACTGGCTCTCCTCAAGGATGTGTGCTGAGCCCTCTTCTGTTCACTCTGCTCACATATGATTGTACAGCCACACATCCAGGCTGTCATATTGTTAAGTTTGCAGATGATACAGCTGTGGTGGGATGCATCACAGATAATGATGAATCCAGCTACAGACAGGAGGTGGAACATCTGGAGAGCTGGTGCAAAGAGAACAACCTTCACATGAATGTGAAGAAGACGAAGGAGATGATTGTGGACTTCAGAAGGAACAAACACACCCACACCCCACTGTATATAGGTGGATCTGCGGTGGAGGTGGTCTCCAGCTACAAATACCTGGGTGTACACATGAATGATAACCTCAGCTGGAGCAATAACACCACCAGCCTGATCAAGAAAGGTCATCAGAGACTCTACTTCCTCAGACGGCTGAGACGAGCCGGTCTGAGAGGCCCAGTCCTCGCCTCGTTCTACAGGTGTGCAGTGGAGAGCGTCCTGTGCTCCAGCATCAATGTGTGGCATGGAGGCTGCACAGTTGCAGAGAGAAAAGCTCTGCAGAGAGTGGTGAAGGCTGCACAGAAGTCTGTGGGAGTCAGTCTCCCCACCATCACAGACATTTACACCTCCAGATGCAGAAAAAGAGCCACCTGCATCATGAAAGACCTCACTCACCCAGCACACTCACTCTTTGCACCACTCCCCTCGGGACGGAGGTTGAGGAGCATCAAATGTAGAACCACTAGACTGAGGAACAGCTTCTACCCTGAGGCTGTCAGACTCATGAATAAATAAATAATAAGAATAAACACTGCAAAATGTCACATCATACTGATACTGATCTGTTTCTTGTTGCTGCGTTCATCTGTGACCATCTGCTCATGTTCGTGCTGCTGTTTATAATGATGTTTTTCTACTACATTAGGGCTTAGTGTATTACTAGCTGATGTCTCTCTTAGTTAATCATCCTAGATGTTATTATTGTTTTTCTCTTGCATTTGTTGTTGGATGTAACTGGGACCCTGTGTACATAATCTCGTTTTCAACACATGTACTACATGCGGTGCAAATGACAATAAATTCTCTCTGACTCTGACTCTGATATGTATCAGCAGTGGTGTAGATTTTAGAGTAGTGTACTGTAAATGTAAACAGTAGTAATTAAATGTAAGCAGTAGTAATAAAAGTAAACAGTATTAATAAATGTAAACAGAGAATGTAAACAGTATTATGACTATAGGCAGTGATGTAATACAAACATTAGTGCAAGTATGAGAAGTAGTGCAAACTGTATGAGCACATGACCGAGAGTTTAGTGAATAACCCGTTTGATGACACAGAGTCCAGTGTTAAAATCTTTGTGTTGTGTGGTAATGTGTGAGAAAGTTTTAGTGTTAAGGCAGTTCAAATGGGAGGGGGGGCAGAGCAGGCAGAGTGTTTAGCATCCTGACTGCCTGATGAACAGAGCTGTCTCTCAGTCTGCTGGTTCGAGCCTGGAGACTCCTCAGTCTCCTCCCTGATGGCAGCAGTCTGAAGCAGCTGTGTAGTGGGTGTGTGGGATCACCTGCCATGCAGTGGGCTTTCCGAGTGAGGCGTTTGCTGTGTAAGTCCTGCAGTGAGGGCAAGGAGGTGCCCACGATCTTCTCAGCTGCTCTCACAATGCGCTGGAGGCTCTTGCGGCAGGATGCAGTACATGCACCAAACCACACAGTGATGCAGCTGGTCAGGACACTTTCTATGGCACCTCTGTAGAAGGTGCTCATGATGGGGGTTGAAGCTCCAGCCCTTTTCAGCTTGCGGAGAAAGTAGAGACGCTGGTGAGCCTTCTTTGCCAGTGCTGCAGTGTTCCTGCTCCAGGACAGGTCCTTTGAGACGTGCACTCCCAGGAACTTGGTGCTGTCTACTCTCTCCACTGCGGTGCTGTTGATGGTCAGAGGGGCATGTTGGGCATCCCTCTTCCTGAAGTCCACAACAATCTCCTTTGTCTTCTCCACGTTGAGAGTGAGATTGTTGTGTCCGCACCACAAGGCCAGGCGGCTCACCTCGTTCCTGTAGTCCGTCTCATCGTTGTTGCTGATGAGACCCACCACTGTTGTGTCGTCCGCAAACTTGATGAAGTGGTTGGAGCTGTACGATGGTGTGCAGTCGTGTGTTAGCAGGGTGAATAGAAGGGGGCTCAGCACACATCCTTGTGGGGCCCCTGTGTTCAATGTGATGGTGCTAGATGTGTTACTCCCGACCCGCACTGTCTGTGGTCTCCCGGTCAGGAAGTCTAGCAGCCAGTTACACATTGAGGTGTTCAGCCTAACGATATATATCACGATATATACAACACGATGTGTGTGTGTACAGCAAAAATTTGGACCAAAGTTTTTTTATTTTATTATTTTACTACAGATAGTTACATTTATAAGAATGTGAACAAAAAGAACAAGGAAATTTGGACCAAAGTAGAAACTAGATCTACCTAAGATCTACCTTAATTCAAGGAGTACGATTATGGAATGACTTAATGCCAAATGACAAATGTTAAGGAAGCCAAATCATTCCTTGTATTTAAGAAACTGGTAAAAAATGAATTGCTAAAAAAAATATAAATGAATCTAATTTAATGTGTGATATATGTGAATTGAAAATTGACTGAGTTATTTACTTATTTTGTTATTATAGAAAATATTGTTTGAACTGTTATTAGATGAATAAGGAGCAGATTTAATAAGATTTATTCTTCATCTGCTACCTTTCATTTTATTATTTTTTTCTATTATGAATACGTTAATTGTTGTATTTCATTTTATAAAATGAATAAACTAACAAACAAACAAACAAACAACTCCTTTTCTACTTTGGTCCAAATTTTTCCTGCAGGTGGCGGTAAAACAACAGCTGCTAATGAAACTCACGAAGAAGAAATCCGCTCTGAAGTTTGAGTAAACAAAGCAAGAAACAGAAAAGAGAAAACGTTGCGTTTGATTGCGGTTCTGTTGTGTCTCTGGTCTGTTTTGTATTGGTTAACTGGACCCGAGTTCGGACTCGGTTGGACTCTGGGTTCGTGTCCTCTGGACCCATTTTGTCTCCGAGTTTCAGCGGAGCGAAATAATGGAAGCTAACAAGGTGAGCTTCCCCCTCTTTTTGGTAAAAGTTATTCTTCTTGGGCTGCCTGTGCAGCTGTTTTCTCCTTGTTGAGATCTATGGTTGAGACACCGGCTTCATGCGCCTGCGTCTCTGTTGCTCTCGAGTTTAACCACGTAAAGCATGTGTCGCAAACCCGCGCGTGCGTCAAACATAAAGCCGCGCCGTCATCTCGCAAAACCACAATATGAAGCTTATTTGCGACAGTTATTTTTTTATTCTTATTTATCACGATAGAGACGATAGAAGGAAAGTAGCACGATAGACACGTTTCTATCGTCCCCACGATATATATCGTCATATCGCACAGCCCTTTTTTCATTCATTCATTCAACCTTTATTTATACAGGCTAGCCTCGTTGAGTCACGGGGACTCATTTACAAGAGGGACCTGTCTCACTCACACCAAACAACCATCCACTCTCACACTCACACCTAGGGTCAATTTAGAGTCACCAATCAGCCTAACAAGCATGTTTTTTGGTCTGTGGGAGGAAACCGGAGTACCCGGAGGAAACCCACGCATGCACGGGGAGAACATGCAAACTCCACCCAGAAAGGCCCCGGACCGGGATTTGAACCGGCAACCTTCTCGCTGAGAGGCAGCAGCTCTACCAGTTGTGCCACCGTGCTGAAGATTATACTGGTGATACTGGTGAAGATTCTCAGTCATCCAGGACATGATAAATTCAAAAATTTCAAAACAAAAACAACTGGACTTTATTTGTAACAGAAGACGTTTCGCTCCTCATCCGAGGAGCTTTCTCGATTCAAAGAGCAGTGAGTGTGGGGTTCAGGTTATAAAGGCTGAGTGAGATAAGATACACACATACCGTATTTTTCGGTGTATAGGTCGCACCTTTTTATGGTTTTTTCAAGGCCTGCGACCTATACACCAGTGCGACCTATTTATGGATTTTTTTTCATATTTTTAGACCAATTTTTGGCTGAGTTATGGCCCTTTTTCCCTGTTGCATAAAATGGTGCAGTACCAGTTTCGGCCACCAGGGGGCAGTGCAAGTGCAGTACCAGTTTCGGCCGCTATGATCGCTAAAGAGGCCTGTACCAGTATTCTGCTTTATTTACAGATTTATTTGGGTGTAGCTGTAACTGTCAAAGTGCATTTCAATCAGCTGCACCTCCAGATGCTGCATATTTCAGCTCACAGTCAGCTCCACCTCCAGATAATAATAATAATAATAATGAATTCCATTTATAATGCACTTTTCATTAATAAAAATCTCAAAGTGCTACAAAGTGTAACAAAGCAAAGATCAAAATGAAACAAGTGATAAAATCAAATAAAATCAATAATAATATCGACTAAGATCAAAGATAAAATCATGTGGATGCAGATTAGGCTTGCTTAAAAAATAAATAAAATAAAACAAGTGATAAAATCTAGTAAAATATAATAAAATTGCTGCAGCTATCCTGCACTGGTTTCCACAGCAGCTGCAACTCTGAGCAGATCACCTTCAGCTGCAACTGATTTGTCATTTATTAACAAAAATTAAAGTGAGACACAGTCTTACAAAAAAGGCAGCCAACAAACATTTTTTTAGGAGTCTGTAGTTTAATTTTAATGATGTTGGTGGTATTTACATTTTGAAATAAGCTGATTTGTAATAATTTATTAACAAATATCAAAGTGAGACACAGTTTTACAAAAAAGGCAGCCAACAAACATTTTTTTAGGAGTCTGTAGTTTAATTTTAATGATGTTGGTGGTATTTACATTTTGAAATAAGCTGATTTGTAATAATTTATTGACAAAAATTAAAGTGAGACACAGTCTTACAAAAATGGCAGCTAACAAATGTAGGTGCGACCTAGGTGCGACCTATACACCGGTGCGACCTATACACCGGTGCGACCTATTTACGGATTTTTCCAGTTTATTGATAAATATTAGACACTGCGACCTATACAACGGTGCAACCTATACAACGGAAAATACGGTACATATGTAGATTGACAAATCACACCTTTACGGTAGGGGTTTCTTAAGGTCATTGTTAGTCTAATTCACATGAGGCCCCTCTGTTCCCATCAGGTGTGAAAAACAGCTGGGAATCAGGCCCTGTACACACACAGCCTGGTGTTTGAAAAACGAATATCTGCGCCAAAAAAATATCTCTGTACATACATGTTTGGATATTTAAAATGTTCGTCTACATGTCCCCGTTTATTTTCACCACAGAGCGTTGTAATGAATATGCCGAAACCATAGGTGGCAGCGTAGTGCAGTCACAACCCTTCAAAGCAACCACAACTTCCTGTTATTATTTCTTTTTTTCCCCGTTCGTTTGTGTGGACAGACCGCGAGGTTGAACTACTATTAAATACCGCTTTGGAGTACAAAGTTAATAAAACGCTGGAAAATGTCGACTGGGAATCATGTCCGACTGGGAATCATGTCAGAGCAGGTATGTTGACATTTTAGCACTTTTTTAAAGAGCATTATGTGACGTCAGCGCCACACCAGCTGCCGCAGAAAAACGCAAATCTCCAGTTCTGAAAGTCCACACGCAAACTCGAAAGAGAATTCTCAAATCTCCACTTTGGTCAGTTTTTTTATTATTTGTTTATAGTTACATCAACCGGAGTTCACGTGTGGATGAAAGGCCAAACCGCATGATAAACTATTCGGTTTTACTGATATCCGGCTACGTATGTACAGGGCCTCAGTCTTAAAGCTGCATTATACGTTTTAAAAGAGAAAAACCTTCTCTTAACACATGGAATGTGTTATTTCAAATTATTTCAAATTAAAATATTGGAATATTTCAAATTAAAATGGATTAATAGAAATTATTTTTAGTTTCAAAATAAAGCTGCATGTTTTGACTCATAAATAAAAGTTAAAATGAATAATCCAAACTGCATTTTCATGTTCGTCTTCAAGGCTGATCAATTTGTAAATTAATTAAAATGATAAATAAAATAACGTTTAATAAGGTGTGATTTGACAATTTACATACTGTGTGTGTATCTTATATCACTCAGCCTTTGTAACCTGAACCCCACACTCTCTGCTCTTTGAATTGAGAAAGCTCCTCGGATGAAGAGCGAAACTTCTTCTGTTACAAATAAAGTCCAGTTGTATTTGTATGGAAAGTTTTTTTGAAGTTGTTAAAGTTAAAACAAGCAGAACACAAGCTGAATGCAGCAAAGCAGCTAAAAGGAGCAAAGCATCCATCCAATATCTTTACCCCAGTGTCTTCCCTACCATTACACAAGCAGGGCGCCCCACCCTGTCAACAAAACCACCCGCCCCCCTCAACAACTGCTCAGTCCCGGGCTGGAATTTGAATCAGCGACCTTCTCACTGAGAGGCAGCAGCTCTACCAACTGAGCCACCGTTCTGAACCTAAAACCAGCTAAATGGGCCCCGCTCTGTACCTCGGTGTCAGAGAGCTCCTTCCACAGCGGCTGGCTGATGCCGATGGTGTCCAGCATTCTGGAGAACTTGAACCTGTTCTCCGCGCTGTCAATGAACTCGGGCGACGTTCCCAGGATGCGACACTGCTGGCGATGCAACGACATGGCGATGTTGTTGGGCAGCTGCCCCCCCATAGAGAGGATCACCCCCTCTGGGTTTTCCTTTTCATAGATATCCATCACCACCTAAGACCGGCACAAACATATTTTTATCTCAGAGAATAAAAAGGCTAAACAAACAAAAAAGTTAAACTTTGTAGAAACAAAAGCACCTCAAAGGAGATCTCGTCGAAGTAGAGACGATCACACATGTCGTAATCTGTACTGACCGTCTCTGGGTTGTAGTTCACCATGATGGTTTTATAACCCATCTGCAAATGAGGTCACAAAACACAAGCATCCAAATATCGGATTAATTGGCTTCAACCACAAATAGTGCAAAAATAAATAAATAAATAAAACATTCCTTAGGTCAAATATAATTTTTGATAATTAGATTAATTTAGCCAAAAATATTGCATTTGCTGCTTTGATTAGAGGGAATAAAAACTATTTTCAAGCTGAAATAAATATTTATTTTTACATAATCGCACCAGTAGGATTCATAGGAGTACCGTACTTTTCACCGTACACGTCGCACCGCCCTATAAGTCACATCAGTCCAAATATGTCTAATAAAGTGAAAAAAATCCCCAAAAAATATGTTGCTTTGCCGTATACGTTGTATCTATTATGTGTCACTGCTGACAAGTCGCGTTTGTTACGCATCAACGCTGACAACCCGGAAATGTGGGCCGTTGTGCCAAAAATCGATTGGCTGCCAAAAATCGATTGGCTGCCAAATGGCGGCCGTGTGAGTGTGCACGGGAGGACTTTAACAAGAATTTAACAAGACTAATACTTAAAAACAATTATTTGTTTGCTCAGAATTAGGGCGATATAAGTTGAGACTATCTCGATATAAACAATATAGTTTTCTACGTGAAAATCCTCCAGCTGCCTTCTTTCTCCCACTCGCCCCCCTCATTCTCCCTCACTGATCACAAACCCAGCCCCTCAGCCGCGCTCCCCTCCTTCCTGCTTCTGGAGGTCGTGGGCAGATATGAAGAGCAGATTAGCTGCTGAGGAAAAATAAAAAAGTTCTTTCGGAGCTAGTTTGTAGCTTTGGGGGTTGAATAAAAGTGTTAAATGCCTGAATGAGTCAAATGGCAGCCACGCAATTGATGCTGACCAGGATCAATAAATTGGACGGTGAAGTTTAAAAACCATTTTAAAGGGATAAGGTTTTGTTGACGTTTTCTCTATAATTTAAAGGACAAATTTTAAAGTGGCACACTCATTTATTTATAGCCTACATGACACTCAGAGCATACAAGACTATTGGCTTAGAATTTGGTTTTTTATCATCTTTTATATATTACTTTAACACAAAAAATACTTTTGACAAACTCTACAGTTATTTTCTAATGTAACTGCAGCCATACCATCTACCGTATTTTTCTGAGTATAGGTCGCACCTGAATATATGTCGCACCTACGTCAAAATGTGGACCGTGTTTAGCTCTGCTGCAAATGTCTCTTCCACAGGAGCGCACAGCAAGGCTTTTAAGAAGATTAACACTTAAAAACAATTAATTGTTTGATAAAAAATTATAGCAAATATGTGTCTGAGCTGAACTTTTCTTTAATAAATGAATAATTTTAGCAGGATAAACACCTAAAAAAATATTTGTTAGCTGACATTATTGTAAGTGTGTCTCAGTTTAATTTTTGTTAATAAATGATTACAAATCTGCTTATTTTATAAAAAGCCATATATAGGTCACACCTGAGTATAGGTTGCAGGCTATGAAAAAATGATAAAAAGGTGCGACCTATACTCCGAAAAATACGGTAGTTAGCTGTTGTAAGTTATTTTATTTTTAATTTTCTGCTTGACCCTAGCCTGGCCCTCGCCATTCCTACGCAGCTCCGCTCAATTCTCATTTCCCTTCACTGCTGGGTCTGGGACTTGTCCCATAGACAAGGATATCTCCGGTAGATTTTTGACCGGACCAATCAGAGAACAGAAGGCGGAGTTTTGAACGACGTCGACTGACGTCGTCATTCAAAATGGCTGCCGCCACGAAGGAATTTTCAATAAAACAAGGTAAACTATTATTTCTCTGCTGATAAAAAATATATTTCTTAGCTGACGTTATATCAGAAGTGTTCCTGAGCTTAACAGTTCCTAAATCAATTCACGAAATGGTCAAATCTGCTGGATTTAAATAGTTTCGGTTTGACATTTTCCAAACAGCCTCGGGTGCGCTACGAAAATAAATGATAAAAAATCGAATTTTATCTCAAATGTTTCATCTAGGCCAACAGTCAGTAAATTAGAGACATATAATTACACACTGGTAGCAGAAAAAATATCCACCGAGTGGTTTCTGAGCTTTTTATCTGAATAGCCTGGACCTCGCCAGGCTAAACTAACAAAACTCCGCCTTCTGTTCTCTGATTGGTCCATTCAAAAATCTAACGGAGAAATCGCTGTCTATGGGAGAGATGCCAGACCCTAGTACAAAGCGAAGTGAAGGACATGGGTCTGGTATCAACCAGGCTAGCTTGACCCCATTACTGACCAAGAAATTGCATTTAGAAATTTACAAACACAAAGTATAAAAATTTTTTAAATTCGTTATCTCGTCTTCTTAGGAGATCATCTCTTACTTTCCTGAGCTCCGTGATGCATCCGACCGCGCACCAGTCGAACTCCACGCTGCTGCCGATGCGGTACACGCCCGAACCGATCACCATGACGTGCTGCTCGTCAAAGCTCAGGTCGTTTTCTGAGCCGTGGTAGGTCAGGTACAGGTAGTTGGTGTGGGCGGGCCATTCAGCAGCCACTGTGTCGATCTGTTTCACGACAGGCAGGATGGACCAATCGTGACGCAGCTTTCTGACTGCCAGCTCCGTGCTGCAAGACACAAAAACAGACTTAATGACCGACAGCCACAAAAACAAACAAGAGTACCGCAGACGGCCCATTTTACACCCATCAACAAACTACAGTACAGCAGTCTATAGCAATGGCCTGGACAAGCAAAGTTCATGCATATACATTGACCTTGATTTGTGACCTTGACATTGGAGCTGAGGTGATTGAAACTGTCTGCGACACTCCGTCTATACAGTACATGATGTATAAAGTACAAAGTATCATTAGATTATCTTGAGCGAATTTGAAGTTATGAGTGGGAAAAACAAAAGTTTTATTTTGTATAAGCTCCGCCCTTTAAAACGCTTCACTATATGGGTTTATCCCTCGCTTCGCGCCATAACACTGAAAAACTTTAGTCTACGCCCACCTGTTGGGGGGGCCACGCCCGGTCCGCATAACAGTTGTTCCCTTATTTTCTTCAGCCAAACGCTACAACATCAAATCTTTTTCTACGCAAAAAAAAAGAAAAGAGAGAGAAATGCATTCCTCAAAGGAGCTGAATGTAACTTTTCTAACAATATATTTTTTAACATATTTCTTCACTCTGTCACTACCTCCTGACATACTGATTTTAGACAAGTAATCTCTGAAAAAAACTATTGTCCCCTTGCTTCTCTAAAAGCATTTCTAAAAAGCCACAGTGACACGCCGTTAACCAGCCAATAAAAACAGAGCTTGAATTTGAATTTCAGCAGAGCAAGGGGTAACAGAGCCATATATGGCTCTGAGGGGGAGGGACCAGAAACGTGTCTCTGTTCAAAATTCTCCTAAGTTCCAGAAATTACATACTGAACCTTTAAGAACAATGGTGAGGACATGTCCAGTGTGCCAGAGGGGTTACATTCTGTCCACTGACCCACACCAAATCTGCGAGGAATGCCTGGGCGCTGCCCACGCTCGACAGGCCATGGAGCCTCACCCCACCTGCCTTTCCTGCACTTTTTTGACTATGGAGGAGAAGGTGCGCCGGTTATCGTCTGGCTGACGTAGAGTGTCAGCCGAGGGAGTGAGTGTCTCTCGAGGACATTTTGGAGGAGTACACGCACACTACCTCCTCAGAGGTAGCTAGCTGTGGCGGTTCGGCCTCGCCGTTCGGGGGGCTCGAACCGCCCCCACTCATGCTCTGCGGCCCTCAGAGTGCTTAGCGGGTGCGCACCAGCCTGTCGTCCTGAAGGCACGGTGTCGCCCCAAACTCTCAACAACGGAGCCGACACGAGTAACGGTCAAGGTCCACCCTGCTGCAGAGGTGTGGACCCGGTGCTGCCTCAGCGCCCCGCAACGGCATCAACGTGTAGCGATTGATTGATTGATTTGATAGGGACAGACACACATCGACATAAACAAACTGAGTAAAACAGCAGTCCCATGTTTGCATCATAGTGCAATAGCAACAGCTAATTCGCAGCACTTGTCCCTAGATGGGCTTTTAAAAAGAAGAAAAAAAAAATACATAATACCGGTAATAATAATAAATAAATAAAAAACAAGAATAAACAAATAAAATAAAAAAATCTAAAAATTGAAGTGGTACCGGTAGTCCTTAAAAATAGCACAACATAAGGGATACAAAACAGAGAAATGTAATATGTCAAAAATGGGTACATTTCTGTTTTTGACATAACCAGAGTTTTGTTTGCTTTTTAAACATATTGAAACTGGTTGTGGATTTTATAGTAGCAGGAAGAGAGTTCCAAACTGTAGATCCTCTCACCGACAGAGAACCTTGTGCAAAAGTGGTTCTTCTGAAGGGGACCTTACAATTTCCATGCAAAGCCGCTCTGGTAGATCTGCTATTGCCGTGCAGTCTCTGTATGCAATCACTTAATGGTGTAGGTGCAAATCCATTTAAACACTTAAAAATCAATTTTAAAACATTATAATTTATAAAATTTGTAAAACCCAGAATGTTATATTTGCTCAAAATATGACAATGATGGAATCTACAGGTAGTTGGCTTTTGGTATAGAACCTTTAAGGCCCAGAAGATGTGCAGCCCACGCCACCTCCAACAGCAGCCGCGCGCACCAGCCTGCTCCACGCCCTTCCTGAAATTATCGGCATGGCAGCGAAAGTTTGTGGTCTGGAGGTCACTGAGGTAACGATTCAGGCCGCCGACGCCGAGCCGCTGTTGGCGGGCAGGTTTGCTGTGCAGAACAATGGACACTCTGACGCGGTTTGGCCGTGCGTAAAAGCTGTCTCCAGCCTGCTCCACAGCGCTGCTGATGAACCATGAAGCTGAAAGCGCCTGTCGCAGCTTATGCAGCTGTGACAAAAGTGCACGGAGTCACGGACCAGGTTTTCCCGACCGTCCCACCACTAGAACGACTCTCTCAGCAGTTTTTGGCATGAGAGCAGCCAAACGTGGGAAAACGTATCATGTCGCCGGTGGCGAGCGACCAGCTCACCAGCAAATGGACTGATAAAATTCATCAGTGTTCATCTCAAGTCGGAGCTGCAGCTAATAACGTGGCGCTCCTGGCCCCGTATGTGTCGAAGGAGACAACCGACGAGAACATCAGGAAGGCGGCTGACGCCATGGCGAATATGTGCGCGGTGCTCGCCACCTGCTCCGCGCGCATCTCTGCATGGGCCACACTGCTGCAGCGGCAACTTTGGCTAAAGTTGTCCACAACATTAACGGAGGAGGTGAAAAGACAGCTGATCGAAGGTCCGGTCTCCGAAGAGGGTTTATTCGGACAACATTTCAAAACTGTTTTTAATCAGCTCCAGTCCTCATCGGAGGCGCTGGAGCAGGTCCAGAAACACGCTGCAGCTCCCCGAGCAGAACCCCGTTCAGCTCGTGGACAGACACTTTTAAAGAACCGGTTCTTTATAGTTCAATTCTCTGGAATTGTAGGCTGCTTGTCTTAAAGCTCCACTGACATGTTCTTTTAACTTTTCAAAAAATGGCACAACATATATAAATATTAAGATAGACCTCTGACCGTTTTTGCTAAAATAATGTTCAATGAATGAAATTTCCTCTCAAAATATTTTAAATTTAGCGCCGTTTTTTTAGACCGTAAATCCGGATTTTCCGGTCACGTGTCAGCAGAACCGATCTGACGTCACGTCCGATACTGAACTCTGCTCAAACCGTACATTGAATGGACAAAAATATAAACGCATCCGTCGAATTTAGCCAATTAAAACTACATTTTAGCGATTTGGCTTCAGTTTGGGGAAAAAAAAGTTATTTTGAGTGATGCACAACGAACGGAAAGGTTTATATTCTCCGTGTTGCTTCTGTAAGAGTTATCACGATAGCTCTGCTGCCATCTGGTGCTCAATGTGAAACCTCCCTTGAAAAAAAAAAGCAAAACGGAGAATATAAACCTTTCCGTTCGTTGTGCATCACTCAAAATAACTTTTTTTTCCCCAAACTGAAGCCAAATCGCTAAAATGTAGTTTTAATTGGCTAAATTCGACGGATGCGTTTATATTTTTGTCCATTCAATGTACGGTTTGAGCAGAGTTCAGTATCGGACGTGACGTCAGATCGGTTCTGCTGACACGTGACCGGAAAATCCGGATTTACGGTCTAAAAAAACGGCGCTAAATTTAAAATATTTTGAGAGGAAATTTCATTCATTGAACATTATTTTAGCAAAAACGGTCAGAGGTCTATCTTAATATTTATATATGTTGTGCCATTTTTTGAAAAGTTAAAAGATCATGTCAGTGGAGCTTTAACGATTCAGTTTATCGGTTCTCTGACTCGTTCTACTGACTTGACGTGGTGACGCATTTACGTGATGACATCACAGACATGCGCGATGCGCCGTATCAACATGCCGTCAAGGAAAAAAGCGAAGACGAAACCAGGTCTACTTGCAACACATGCAAAGCGTCGATTACAATAAAGGGCGGAAATACTTCTAACATGCAGAGAGAAGCATTTGACCACTCAGAATGAGGTGAGTTTGCACAAATGTACCGTCTTTAACACGCTGCTTCGTGACGCTGCTGGTGGTGGAAGCGGAGCTAACAAGCTAGCGTCCTCCTCTGTTTTAAATGTTGCAGCACGTAACGTTAAACTCCTCCAGTTCCTGTCACTTGTTACTTTTTTGCTTTACTGCTTCCACTGTGTTGTATAAATAATCTCCATCTCATGTAATAACATTTAGCAGACGAGGATTGCCGGAGTCTGGCTGGCTCAGAGGCTGTTGCTAGCCTTTAGCACCTTTAGCTTTCAGGATGACGATATTAACACAACAGACCTAAAAATGCCACCGTAGAAATGGGAGCAAAAACAAAAGTGTTTTATATTTTTGTTCAGTGTGTTTCATTGTAGCCTCTTTCTGTTGTGAGAGCTTTATTTGCTGCTCAGTGTTTTTAATGGTGAATTTCTTCTGAAGCTGGCAGAGCTGAGAGATGAAGAGGGAGGCAGAAGAGGATGAAGATGATAACTATGTAAGTTTTGTTTTTTGTAATGAAAGATGATAGATTGCATGGATTATTACACTATTTATTTTAAAATTGAAACTTGTGCTGCTGGCAGAGCTGGGAGAGGCGCAGAGAGAGAGACACAGAGGGAGGCAGAAGAGGATGAAGATGATAACTACAGTATGTAAGTTTTGTTTTTTGTAATGAAAGATGATAGATTGCATGGATTATTACACTATTTTAAAATTGAAACTTGTGAATTACAAGTTGTGGTTAATAATGTTAATTAGGAATTATTTTTTCATAAAAGTTCTATTTTTGTTCTGGTGAAAGAGCATTAAATACTTCATGCACACAAATGGTGTACTATATTTTTTTTGCCTAACCCAATGAGAATTGATAACAGAATTGATAAGGAATTGAATCGATAAATGATATCGATAAAGGAATTGATATCGATAATTTCTTAACAATTCCCATCCCTACACCTGTGTATAGGTCGCATTGTCCAATTATCACCAATAAATTGGAAAAATCCCTAGATAGGTCGCACCTACGTTTAGCTCTGCTGCAAATGTCTGCCACAGGAGCGCACAGCAAGGCTTTTAAGAAGATTAACACTTAAAAACAATTATTTGTTTGATAAAAATTATAGCAAATATGTGTCTGAGCTGAACTTTTCCTTAATAAATGAACGTAATTGTGAAATGAGCTGGATTTAAAAATTTGTTTCACCGAAAGTGATAACAAGCCATATATAGGTCGCACCTGAGTATAGGTCGCAGGCCTTGAAAAAAACATAAAAAGGTGCGACCTATACATCGGAAAATACGGTACTAATAAAAGATGTGATCTCCAAGGTCCCACCAGTGGAGGAGGAAACCGGGTTTTACTCCAAGTACTTCCTTATCCAAAAGAAGTCAGGGGGGCGCAGGCCCATCCTCGATCTTCTCGAAGTTTACGAACGTAGATACACATCCGCCTTTGACGGTGTATAAAACTCCAAAATCAGTCAAATCTTTGTAACTCCAATCAAATCAGTGTCCTTGGGTGTGTCTTCACACTCACCTCTGCACAGCCAGAGCGATCTGCTTGTCTGAGAAGCCCAGCTGTTTGGCCTTACGCATCACCTCTGGAGGCATAGCGCTCTCATCCTGAAGTTAAAGATTTAAACGATGAGGTAATAAAGAAAACATCGTAATATTTTTTATGTTGCTCGTGTCTAAGAAGTGTTACCTGTTTGTAGGTCTCAAGCAGATGCTCGTGGTCGGTGATGTTCTTCATCTTGTGCAGGAACCAGTGGTCGATCTTGGTGAGCTCGTACAGCTGATCCACCGTGTAACCGGCTCTGAGCGCAGCCGCCAAAATGAAGATGCGCTTATCGGTGGGAGTCTGCAACTCCTGCAGAGCATACGGACGCGAGAAATTACTAAAGTAACTGTGACAAACAAACAGTTGAGCATTCGACCAGTTGTTTTGGTTTATTTTATTCAGTTTAAAGATTTATGAATGTCACACTCTGCTCAGTACCGCCACCTTGCGTGAGTTTGAGTGAATATTTTAAAAACTATTCAACTCTGAGACCCCTGCAGCCAAATAATGAGCCGACATCCAGATAAAAGGAGAACAAGAGAAGACAGGTTTGTACTCACAGCTTTATCCAGTCAATATTTTTGCACAGTTAAAACTATGAACACGAACGTGAGAAAAATATATTTGTTAGACCACAATTTACTTTCTATTGTAAACTTTAAGTGGCTTTCTATTCATCTTTAATTAGCAGAATACAACCATTAATGTTATAAGTAGGCCTGTCATGATAACAAATTTTGCTGGGCTATTAATTGTCTCAGAAATTATTGTGATAAATGATAATATTGTTTTAAATTTTACAATATTTAGTAATTATTGTCAAAATTAAGAAGAAATGTTGGTTAATTTGTTTTTTGAGTGCAGTAACTTTTATTGACCATTGAATGGCGGTATAAGATTGCTCGAACCGAAGGATGGATAGTGAGGGAGCGAGCAGCATGTCTCTTTTTCTTTCTTTTTTTTAATGGGAGGGAGGCCCCTTGACGTGACATGGGCTGTCTCTCTTCGGTTTTTAAAATGGCAGACGCTCGGTGTGATTTGAGCTCTTAAGTAGGGCTGAACGATTTTGGAAAATAATCTAATTGCAATATTTTTTCTATAAATTGCAATTGCGATTTAAAATGCGATAATTTTTTATTATCTTCTCAGGTATTTTTCAACAAACAGAAGCAATAAATCAATCTGTTTAATAATAAACAATGTCAGATTCGTTCAAAGCAGAGATTATAATAAAGCAAACAAATCTATGTCTTTTCTTTTCACCATTTCTATTTTTTCTTGTTTCATAAACATAATAGTAAACATGTTAAGTGAGCTTCCTAACTACTGTCTGAACTTCACATGACGGTTAATAAATAAATGTAAAAAATTAGATATAAAAAAAATTACTGTTTGAAATTCAAACAGTTGGGTCAGTGATCCCTGTCGGCTGATACTTTGCTTACTTGAAGTTGAAGCACTGGTTGTTGTCATTCTAGCCATGCAACCATTGTAAATGTCTTTGTGGTTTTTTTTAAGTGTTGATAAAGATTTGTGTCACGTGACCAGTCAAATTGCAGCCTTCGTGATTAGAAAATCTAATTTTATCATATTGCGATATTATTGCAAATGCAATTAATTGTTCAGCCCTACTCTTAAGCATTTTTCACACAAAGCTTTTAATAAATAAAAAAAATCAGTAAACAAGTTCTCAGCTTCTCACCCCCCCTCCCCCCCCGATGTCAGCTTGTTAGCTTAGCTCATAGCTTAGCTGATTTTAACGATCCAAAAACGTGATTTTGGATGGGTTTGGACGAGATGAGCCTTTTTTCATCCAGTGTCTTCAGTAGAAAGAGAGACACGAAGAAACGATAAAAGGCAATAAATGAAAACGAGGTTGATAATTTTAATTTATCATGCGATTAATTGATTTATTGTTTTATCGCGACAGTTCTGGTTATACGGTAAAATGATTAATAAAAGTTTTGTTTTCATTTTCTGTGCAAGACAAAAGGAATGTTTATTTTTTCCTAGCTAGTTGAAACATTGCAGATCCTAAACAACATCACTAATTTATGGTTTGTCAAAATAATATAAACTAATACATTTAGTTTATTAGTTTTGTTTAGTTGATTTACTAATCAGTTTGCAGATTTATTGCAACTTGTTGTAATTACCGGTAAACATTGGTGAAGCTTAAATAAAGGTCTGCTCAATGACTGAAGATAAACGTAAAACTGAAAGATTTACACGATAAAGAACTTAAAAAGTTAAAATAAATAAAAAGAGACAGGGTAGACTTGAACCTTTTCAGAGACAGGTTTGATGGTGTGGTCAAAGCCAACGCAGTTCTCATCCACCATCCTCAGAGCTTTCTGAAAGGCCTCCTCAAAGCTCCGGCCGATGGCCATCACCTCCCCTGAAGAGGAGGTATTCAACAAAAATATCAAGACGACTGAAAACAAAGTTTTTTTTTTAATGTGATCCATCAACCAGACTCTGACGCTCTTGGAGATGGTTTGTGAAACAGGAAGAAACGTTCATCTCTCTCTCTTACCGACGCTCTTCATAGAGCTGCCGATCTTGGTGGAAACCCTGAGGAACTTGCTGAGATCCCACCGAGGAACTTTCACCACACAGTAGTCCAAACTCGGCTCAAAGTTTGCTGTTGTAGAGTTGGTGACAGAATTTCTGGAAGACAAAATTAAAATACTGTAAATAATTTGCAACAAAATTATTATAAGCGGAACAACAAATTAAAAACCGTTTTTGTTAAGAGATTCAAATCAAAATCAAAGACGTTAATAATTAAAATTAGATTTTTATGCGGTTCAGGACATACTTGAGTTCTGGCAGCGGTATCCCCAAACCAAGTTTGGCAGCGACGTACGCCAGAGGGTAACCAGTAGCTTTACTGGCCAGCGCCGAGCTCCGTGACAGACGGGCGTTCACCTCGATGATGTAGTACTGAAAAAACACTCAAGAGTCACAACAAAGAACATATCGGTATGTACTTTTTTTTTTTTTAAGTCAGTGGACGCAGCTTATATTCAGGTGCGCTCAATAGTCTGGAAATTACGGTAATATTCGTGTAGAAGTATGAATATTTGGACACAGAACACCTTTGTGCTCAAAGACCAGTCTTTTTTCTGTTTACCTGATCGGACTCAGGGTTCAGAGCGTACTGGATGTTACACTCCCCCACAATGCCGAGGTGTCGGATCACTTTGATGGCCGTGTTCCTCAGCATGTTGTACTCGTGGTCGTTCAGTGTCTGACTCGGTGCCACCACGATGGATTCCCCCGTGTGGATACCCAGAGGGTCAATGTTCTCCATGTTACACACCTGAACACAAGCAGCAAGCATTAAAAAGTTAACCGCAAATTTTTTTTGTTGATTTAATAGAGTGCAGATTACCGTATTTTTCGGCCTATAAGTCACAGGTTTTTTTTTAAACGAATTTTCATGTCCTGCGACTTATGGGGCGAAGCGACATATTTATGGATTTTTTCCCCGTATTTTTAGACCAATTTTTGGCTGAGATATGACCGTTTCCATTCATTCTGACGAAAAAAATGGTGCAGTACCACTTTCAGGCCGCTAGGGTCCACCGACCGTTCCCAGCTCATGTGTCCGACAGAAGCCTCCTCTGCTCGGACTCACTCTGCCGCAGCACGGCTTCTTGCTCTCTGGAGGTCTGAACTACTGTTACCTTGTTGGCAAAATAGCTCATGATCCACACGACAGATTTTGATGAAACTTACAGAAAGTACTCATTGGATGGATATTTACAACTGATTAGCTGTAGGAGATGTTTGAGCGAAAATTCTATTTATTTATCATTTATTTTCGCAGCGCGCGCGACTGTTTGGAAGACCGTCAAAGCGAAACAATTTCAATCCAGCTGATTTGACCATTACGTGCATTTATTAAGGAAAGGTTAAGCTAAAACACATCTTTGCTATAATTTTCAGCAAATAATTGTTTTTACCGTGTTAATCTTGTTAAAGTCCTTCCGTGTACGCACCTGTGGCCGCATTTGCAGCAGGGCAAAACACAAGCCCACATTTCGGGTCGTCAGCGGTGACGCGTAACATACGCGACGCGTCAGCGGTGACGCATAAAGCCTGGTTTATGGTTGACGCGTCGCATAGGGCGCGAGAGAGCGCGCGGCCAAAGTGACGCAATCGTATAGTCCCCGCCCCGCGCTTTGACCCTGCGCGTCTGCTTGGCGCGTGTCGCGCACCTCCGAATTTTTGAAACTCTGCAAGCCTAGCGCGCGCGCCAAATTGATTGACAGGTCGGGTGTGGACCTCACCGACAGCCTTCACGCCAGAGCCTGCAGCTGTCTGCGCCGCTGTGGTCGTGGAAACGGCGTCGCGACGCATGGAGGAATGTTTTTTATGTGATACAAATGTATTAAATTCCCCGAGCGAGCAGAAAGCCATTTGTTTTTGTTGTGTGATTTCAAACAGTTCTTCTTCTACGGTAGATTTCTTCTTCTACACCTTTCTTGCAACATATGCACAGGTTTTAGAGGGTACTGCCACCTGCTGGTCAGTAAAAGAACAGCACTTTGCCATGCGCCACCGTGCGACACTATAAACGCATGAAGCCGCACGGCTCAGTGCGCGCGCAGCGTGCGCGCTCCAGCTTGCGGACCAAAGCGCGACTATAACCGAGCCTTAATAGATACGACTTATGGGGCGAAGCGACATATTTATGGATTTTTCCAATTTATTGGACATATTGGACTAAAGCGACTTATGGGGCGGAAAATACGGTAATATATTTGTGCAGTTTTTTTCCTCTTACGGTGACACAGTTGTCGTAGGCATCCCGGACCACCTCGTATTCGATCTCCTTCCAGCCCTTGAGGGATTTGTCCACCAGGACCTGAGAGGTGTGTGCGAAGGCTGACGTTACCAGCGGAACGAGTTCTTCTCCGTTGTTGGCAAAGCCAGAGCCCAAACCGCCGAGAGCGAACGCTGAACGAACCAAGACTGGATAGCCCAGACGCTCAGCAGCTGCCAACGCCTACAACAAAAAACCAAACGTGAATGTAAACTGGAGAAAAATGACACATTAGAGAGCGTAGCTGTAAACGTCTGAACGTTCCTACCTGCTCCACCGATAGCGCTGCTTCACTGGGAGCCACGTGTTCATTGATCTCCTCCATTTTCTCCACAAAGACCTTCCTGTCTTCAGTCATCTCGATGGAGGCGACCGGCGTTCCCAGAACTTTGACTTTATACTTCTCCAGGACGCCCATCTTCCTCAGCTCCACGCCGCAGTTCAGGGCGGTCTGACCACCGAACGTTAGCAGGACTCCGTCTGGACGCTCGTTTTTGATCACCTGTTGAGAGACGGCATGCAGAAATTTCTCCACAAACCCTGATGTCATTAAACGGGCTGGAACATCGTATCAGTCGCAGAGAGGAAAATAAAGTCCACACCTGAGTGACATATTCTGGAGTAATTGGCAGGAAGTAGACTTTGTCTGCTAGACCTTTGGAGGTCTGCACCGTGGCGATGTTGGGGTTGATCAACAAAGTCTGGATATTCTCCTCCTTCAGAGCCTTTATAGCCTGAAAACAAAGGAAAGCAAGTAAAAAAAAAAAACTAATACTGTACTAGAATAAACTTACCAAGAAAGATAAATATTTTTTAAAAAGACAAGTATATCTGTCTGAACGCTTATGAAGCATTCACACTATTGTGATCCATTTTTCTTCCATGTTTCTCGGCGCATTTCTCGTTCCACAATTTTTGTGCTATTTCAACAAATCAAATCAAAACGTTCGGCTCTTTCAAGACAATCCTGCTGTGACTTTTGGTTTAGGTGCAAATTAGCTTTTTTTTTTCTCATAGAAAATGAACAGCTCATTTAACATCCTTCAAATCTTTAGATGTGTTTACAACCTTTTACTGCTCCTCTCACATTTTGTTCTGCTTCAGCTTCTTTCAGATTCCTTGTTCAAACTGAAACTTTTATTAAGCTACTTTCAGCTGTTTTGTTTTCCTTTCAGATTATTTCTGCTAACTACAATATTTTTGTGCTTCTTCTAACTTCTTTCTGCAAATTTCGGCTTATGTTCCTTTCAGCTTGTTTCTGCAAGTTTCAACTTTTCGACTACCAGTTTTTCAGCTACTGTACTATTTAGCTGTTTTTATGCTAATCTTAGTAGCGGTGCACCAATAAATGAGACAGCGAATTTATCGGCCCTGATTTCCTTAATTTTGGGAAATTGGCCGATACTTGCATGAGAAACCGATTTTACCTTTTTTTTTGTTTTATGTTATGTTTTTCAGTAAAATAATATTAGATAGTTGAAGGTGCATTGTGACCTTATAACACCGGACAGTGTTGCTTATAAAACAAAATCTGTATCAGCTAAAATTGGAATCGGCAGGTCAGACTTTTTTAGAAATGTGTGATCGAACAGAAAACTGCAGTGTACCCCTAAATTTGAGCTTTTTCTGCTCATTTCATATTTTTTGCACTCACTTCAACCTTTTTCAGCTTAATTCAGCAAAAATGTGCTCTCTCCACCCCCTTCTGGTAATTTCAACTTCTTTTTGCCTTTTTAACTACCGTACTTTTCAGCTGGTTAAATTTTTGTTGAAGTTGCTAAATTCAGCTTTTTTTCCGGATAATTTCCACATTTTTGTGTTCATTTCTGCTTCTTTCAGCTTAATTGGTCAAATGTATTCTTTCGGCTTTCTTCTGCTAATTTAAGCTTGTTCTGCCTGTTCAGCTCCCTTTTTAGATTATTTTAAATCATTTCAGCTGTTTTCAGATAAAGTAAAAGTTTTTCATGTTAATGTCTGCTACTTTCAAACAAACTTATTTATGCTCCTTTCAGTTTTTTTCTGCTAGTTTCTGCTCTTTCAGCTATTATTTTACTCTTTTGATTCTAAATTTAGCTTTATCAGCTAATTCCACATTTTTAAGCTCATGTCAGTTCTTTCTGCCTTTTCAGTCATTTTCTGCTAATTTCATAATTTTTTGGCTAATTTCTGCTTATTTAAACCTATTTCAGCAAATACAGTATGTGTTCTTTCTTTCTTCTGGTACTTAAGGTTTGTTCTTACATTTCAGCTAAATTTCAGCATGATTTTTGTAGCTAATTTCAACTGTTTTTCAGCACGTTCTTCATAAGCATTCACACTGCATTTTTGCAGGAAATGCAATTTCTCTAATTAATTCAGATAGTGTTCTTTAAAAGTAAAACCATTATTTTGCTTGTGCCATTACAGCACAATCAAGAACAACAAAAATTGTTCAAGCCAATAAAATGGGCCAAGAGCTTCAGGAGGTCACCTTAGTTGTTTTCCATGTTAACTCAAAGTTAGTCAGGTATTGTAAAATGACTTAACAGAGTTTTCTTTTGGTTACACAGACCTGGGATCCAGAGTAGTCGAACTCTCCAGCCTGACCAATGGAGAGTCCTCCAGAGCCCAGGATGAGGACTTTCTTAGGTCTGACGACCTCCTCGATCTTTGGAGAATCAGGGTAGGTGAGGTGGTCCATCAAACGCTGCTTAACTAAAAAGAAACAAAACTGAATTTAAACCATCTTCATTTTTAGCATTCAGAGCTGCTAGGCCTCCGTAGAGGTTTAACTTGTGAGGTTGTTTTTCAGACACGTCTTTTAAAGTGCATCTGTTAAAATCTATCATATGCTGGGCGCTGCTTTTGAACACGCACTAATTGGCCTTGAAACACAGCCCTGCAGAAGAAAATGGGATTACCAGGTGTTCCCGTGTTGCCTTCTTTGTAGTCTTTCACAGTGTCGAGGAAAACATCAAACAAGCTGACCAGGTCTGTTGGGCCGGCCATGTGCTCCGGGTGGAACTGAACGCTGCAGGAGCCGGATGAAGCACTTAGTCTCTTCTTTTAAATCTTTACACACGGTTTATAACAAACCAAACAGAGCTGCTTGTCATGTGAACGCATCACAAAGATGGCTACCTGAAGAAGGGTTTCGTCTTGTGTACGATGCCCTCGTTGGTGTGGTCGTTGGCGTTGGTGAAGAGCACGTCCCACTCGTTCGGCAGGGTGTCTGGGTCGACAGCGAAGCCGTGGTTCTGACTGGTGATGAAGCAGCGACCTGTCCCGTTGTGGATGCACGGCTGGTTGTGGCCACGGTTACCATACCTGAGAAACGAGCAAACAAAATTAAAAATATATATATATATATTTAAAACACTAATATTTTAAAGCATATTTTACATAAAAGATGCATCGTTTTAAAGCCACTTTTTAAAATATATAAAAAAGCCATTTCATTACACACATGCTGCTTTAAACAAAGCATTACATGCACACTTTGGACATGTTGTATACATTTTTTTTTACAAATGTATTTGTTATCCTGAGAAATATTAAAGAATTTGTGCAAAACACAAAAAACAAATGAATAAATAAATAAATAAAATACAATGTAGTACTACAGTTGACCAAATTCTTAAACTTCAAGAATACAATACACCTTGAAATTTTACATAAAAATGGTAACACAGAGGGTAGTTAACCCTAACCAGATCAACTTGCATGTTGAATTCAGCTAAACTCTGAAACATAAAACTTGTTTACTCTGTTAAAACAGAAATATGTTTAAGTCCAAATGTTTTATTTAATTAATTTATTTCATTAAATTTATTCATTTTACATCAATATAAAATTTAAAAAAAAACAACGTTTAAACATACAGTGTAGAATGTAAAAGACAAAGGTGGCAGAGAGAAGAAATAATCTTACATTATCTGCCCCCCCTTATTTTTTTAAAAAAACAAAGCAAACTCAATCCAAACAATCAACAAGCAATGTTTTTCAAGTAATTGAACAAAAAAACAACTTCATTAGTTAACTAGAAAATTACTAATACAATGGATTTAACTAAAAATTTTTGTATTTTGTTAACTTAGGTTTGATCATTTTTTTAAACACGAGCATAGATTTAGCATCGTTATCCAAATTGTTCCATAAGTCAATTCCCTGTATCGAAACAGTCCGTTTGGAGGCAGTAAGTTGTTTTGAGCTCTATACATGACTAATGAAATATTATAATCCACCAAATCATAAAACTTCAATAACTTAAGTTGATTAAATAATATATTTGATGGATGACAATAAGGTTTCCCTAAAATAATTCTCACAGCTCTTTTCTGTAAAATAAAAACAGGCTTTGTTATAGTTTTACATGCCTTCCCCCTCTATAAAAAAGAGAGTCTAAAAGTAATCTGCATTTAGTTGCTATTGAGTCATGGAAAAACTTGTGAAGTTCTAGTTTGTAGCAAGGAAACCTCCTAAACTCTGAAGATGTTTAGAAGTCGACAACATTCCAGCGGAGCGGTGAGAACTCTTTTTTTGTGACCTTCGTGCTGTCTGATAAAGCAGTGGACACCACTGCCTCAGAGGTGGCTGTCAGCCATTACACTAAAGTGTTTACATTAGCCTTTTTCAGTCTGGTGCCCAAACTGAAGATACCAGACTGCTGAGGTCAGCAAAAACCTGCTCCTCACGGTGCAAAAGTGAAGAACAGCTGCCGTTTTTTGAGAAAACTGAGGACTTTGGAAAGTTGCTTTCACTTCAGATATTTCTCAGTTTTAAAACACAAAAAAGGCCATGTGATATGTACACTCATAATTCCATCAGATTTGACTCTGCGTTAATTTAGGGTTGTTTTAGCACAGATTAGTGTTTCAGTTTAAAAACTTTGACTTGAAACCTTAAACTTTAATTTAAAAATCAGCTGAAAACTCTGATTTGACAGTTTTAGGTGTTGCTTCACGCAGGTGTGCCGTTAATAATCGCGACACTCACTTCATCTTGTAGGTCTTTGCGCCAATGACCAAAGAAATCAGCTGATGTCCGAGACAGATCCCAAAAACCGGCTTGGGCCGATCCACGCCGACCACCTTCCTCACGTTGTTGACGGTGGCCTGACAGAACTGGGGATCCCCTGGACCGTTACTGATGAACAATCCGTCAAAATCTGAGAAAAAGCATCACGTTACAGAAGAGAAAAGTAGTCCGTACATTTTAAAATATTAATCATAAATGACTTCCTCTTCACATGTAAAGGTGTGTTTATGCAGTTAAATAAACCTACAGAAAAATACAAAATGTAGTACAGGTGGTCCCCGACTTACGACGGCCTCGACTTACGACGTTCCGACTTTACGAACGAGCTTACGAACAGTACTGTTGTACAGTAAATACAGCACTATGTGTTTTTAGATGAAAGTGTTAGCTAACCGTTTGTAAACAAAGTTCTGTGCATGTTTATGAACCAGTATGTACGCTTGTTCAGTCTCATGTTGATAAACGGGTGTGCGGCGCAGCGTTAGCATACATTTTCCGACTTACGGCCAAAAATCCGGTTTTACGAACGCCACGTGTAACGCGTTCAGACTTACAAATTTTCGAGTTACGAACTGTGCCTAGGAACGGAACTCGTTCGTAAGTCGGGGACCACCTGTATAAAGTATTTAGTGTTAACAATTTAGCAAATTAGACTCAACCAAGAGGATTCAAATTAGGTGGAAAATGTGTTAAACCAAAGTAGAAATTCCCATAATTCTTCCAGACAGAAACTTTGTGAAATATGGAAAAGAAGAACATTACTGACCGTCGATGTCGAGCGGGTGGTCCCATGGTACAACAGTAACACGTGCGCCTCTCTGAGCCAGGCAGCGGATCTGGTTATACTTGATTCCACAGTCCACCACCGTGATCCGCAAACCACCACTTGGGTTGAATATTCTCGGCTCCTGAAGACAAACGCGAGAGGGAAACTGGAATATTTACGAACACATAATAAGCCCTTCACATATTTTTTGGGTTTTAGGCTTAGATGATGCAAAAATTATTTGACGTAGACGCTAATTATTGTCAGTGTTTCTTTTGATTATAATAGCCTGCTAGTGCTAATGATGACACAGCTAATAAACAAGTCCAATACAATCAATTCCTTTGTTCATACAACTTTTTGCATCCAGTTTTGAGCAGCCATCTTTAATATTTCAGTAAAGAAGTGTTAGCAGTTATCAGTTCTACCATTAGAGGGTTGATAAAGCTGCTGTGAGACTAACAAAAGGTGGATTCTGGATGATTTACCTTCATGGACACGTCTTGGACCAGGTTCCTCTGATCCGGGTTATCAAAGGGGATGCTGTCCTCAGGAGTCCCGTCTACAACCAGCTTCCCCAACATGGTGCCCTTCTCTCTGATCTTTTTGGTCAGACGGCGAGTGTCGATGCCTGGAGTGAAGAGAAACCACGTGAAACTTCTTTCACAAGTAACATTACAAATGATAAAATATTCATACCTGAATGCACAAAGTTAAATCTGGATTATTTTTTTTATTTCACGAGTATTTTCAGACCTTGTATTCCAGGAATGCCTTGTTCTTTGAGCCACTGGTCCAGTGACTTGACTGACCTCCAATGACTGGGATTCTCTGACAGTTCACCAATAATCAGAGCTGCAGCGTGGATCTTGGAGGACTCAAACCACTGAGCAGAACAGAAAGAAAATTAATCTTCATACGGTGTTACTCGGCTTAATCTAAACTCATCAAAACTTCTTTATACTGTACAGTACTGTATACGTTTGTGACGATTTTATTATTTGACTTTAGCTCACCTTGCTGAGTCCAAACTCTCCCTCTTCATCCGTTGGTACTCCATAGTTGCCAACCAGGGGGTAAGTGAGAGTGAGCAGCTGGCAGCTGTAGGACGGGTCAGTGAGCGCCTCGGGGTATCCCACCATGCCGGTCTGAAACACTGAACACACAAAACACTCCTCAAAAAAACAACATAAACGTCAGCTGTCATAAGAATTCTCGTAAGACATATATGATGTGTTTAAAGTACAGTACTACATTCTGATTGTTTACTGTCTCAATCATTCAATCTGTAGCTTTTGAAAGATATTTGCAGTGGAGAGCATCCTGTGCTCCAGCATCAACGTGTGGCATGGAGGCTGCACAGCTGCAGAAAGAAAAGCTCTGCAGAGAGTGGTGAAGGCTGCACAGAAGATGTTGGAGTCAGTCTCCCCACCATCACAGACATCTACACCTCCAGATGCAGGAAGAGAGCCACCTGCATCATGAAGGACCCCACTCACCCAGCACACACACTTTTTGCCCCACTCCCCTCAGGAAGGAGGTTGAGGAGCATTAAGTGTAGAACCACTAGACTGAGGAACAGCTTCTACCCTGAGGCTGTTAGACTCATGAATATCTAACCAGAATAATCACTGTGAAATATCACATCATGTTGCTGCTGATCTGTTTCATGTTGCTGCTGATCTGTTTCATGTTGCTGCTGATCTGTTTCATGTTGCTGCTGATCTGTTTCATGTTGCTGCTGATCTGTTTCATGTTGCTGCTGATCTGTTTCATGTTGCTGCTGATCTGTTTCATGTTGCTGCTGATCTGTTTCATGTTGCTGTGTTCATTCGTGCTCATGTTCGTGCTGCTGTTTGGAGTAATGTTTTTCTACATTAGTGCTTAGTGTATTTTTAGTTGATGTTTTTCTTAGTTCATATCTTAGATGTTATTACTGTTTTTCTTTTACTTTTTATTGATGGATGTAACTGGGACCCTGTGAATATAATCTCGTTTCATCACATGTATCACATGTGGTGCGAATGACAATAAAGAATCTCTGACTCTGATCTTTGGAAGGTTTATCTTTAGACTTTGGCTGCTTTTTTCATTTCTGCTTGTTGAGCTAATTCCTGATATTAAAACTGCCTAAACCTGGCCCACAACGTATATGATCAGCTGTAGAATGATGCACCTCAGGTCTGGCGGGCTGGTTTTTCTTAAGACATGACTTTTGGATATCTGCTAGGTCAGACTGCACACCATGCCAAGAAATGGCTAATTTGGTCATGATGGAAACACACCACGACTTGAGTCTAGTTTTTGAAATCTGTCTCTTTCAATATACCATTAAATAAGAAGTGGTTTAAGACTTGTGCACAGTACTTCCTGTTGTTTACTCTCACCACCACACGTGTTTACACTCATGGCCTGACCCATCCAACAGCTTAAAGGTGAAGTCTGCAGTTTCTGTAGAACTGCAGCACTTGGAAAAAATTTCAACAAGCAAAGCATTCTGATCCCTCCCCCTCAGAGCCATATATGGCTCTGCCCCCCGTGGTCTGTTGAAATTCAAATTCAAGCTCTGTTTTTATTGGCTGGTTACAAACTTTGTTTTTATTGGCTGGAAAATGGTGGGTCACTTTTTCTTTTTAGAAATGCTTATTTACCACCTGGAGAAGCAAGGGGACAATATTTTTTTTTTAGTTTTTTTCAGAGATTACCTCTCTAACACCAATCTAGTGACAGAGTGAAGAAATATGTTAAAAATATATTGTTAGAAAAGTTACATATAGCAGCTTTAAAGCACACGTTTCAAACTCAAGGCCCGTGGGACAGATGTGGCCCACCAGAACTTAAAGGGGACCACATATTCAAAATTCACTTTTTAATGTTTTTTTTTACTCAACTTTGGGTATTTACTTCATAAAAAAACAGTCCTAAGGCCAAAAAAATGCACCCAGTGGTTTATTTACTCTAAGTAGATTTATTTATCTTTGATAAATACACTTCGTTTCCCACTTCCTGCGGTTTGTGACGTCACAAACCGCAGCCAACCACCTCAAACCTGAGTCCAGCCCCTCACCTAGCAACCCCTGGTTAGGCTCAACCCACTTCTGTATTAAACACATGACTGTTGTTTTTCATGATTTCATCTCATCTTTTGTTTATATGTTCTTAATTTCATGTGTACAGCACTTTGTTGCAGCTGTGGTTTTTTTAATGGCTTTATAAATAAAGTATAATTGTTATTTTTATGTTTTAGTTCAATTTTTAGTGTATTTGCGATCGCTCCCAACGCGCAGCCGGTAAAAATTAAACGAGCAGACCCCCGGCGTAGGGACCGGCGGCAACGGGACCCTCTTCTGGCGGATGGAGCGGAGCTTCAACTGTACAGCCTCGCAGCAGCGAGGACCTTCTCCTTACGGATTAATTTACGGGAGACACTTGGTGAACTTTGTGTTGTCTTGACTGGAACAGCGATAACTCCCAAAATCGCCGCGTGCAACGAGCGGAGCTGGCGAACACCGGAAGAGGAACAAGCTAACATTAGCATCGGATTCGGGTGGTCTAATGCTAAAAGGAGCAGCAAATTGCGGCGCGCTCAGACGGGTTTCGGTAAGTTATCTTAAGCTAGCACTAACAGTAAGTCAAATGAGTAAAAAAAAGAGCTAATTTTAAAACAACAACACATTACAGATACTGGCTGTTACAGAGGGCGTAAACAGATCGTTGAAGGGCGTGGACTTCAGAACTTGTATCAGAAACCGGTCGTTCAAAACGAAAGTTAAAAATGGCAGAATTAAAAAGGGTATAATTGATTATCTAAGAATTATTTTGTGTATTAAAATGAATTAATATTGTCAAGATAGCACACAGACATAACATAAAAATTTTAAAGACTTACATGTGGTCTCCTTTAAAAGGTCTGATTGTTGTATAACAAGTCAAAAGGGTGCACAGACAACAAACTACATTTCCCATAATGCAAGTTGATTATGTTACCCCGCAAGGTAACAGCATTTTGACACCAACCACAGAGCTAAGTATGCCAAAGTGAGCCTTCAACCCTAATGTTATTTTGAGTTTATTGTACTTATTAAATTTATTTTATTATATTATGTTAAATTTGCAGCAATGTATTTTGGATTGCAGGTTTATACAGTATGTTTATGCAGGCAAATGTTTTCTATAATAAATAAAACCATCTGTCATTACTTGGATGTATGACCCTTGCCACTGTTGCCAGGCTGTGCAACCATTCTTTTTTTTTTTGTAAAATGCTACACCTGTCACATGTTGCTTGGCCCGTTCGGCCCCTCTTAACTCTGACAAAAAGTTTTGAACAAAGTTAATGTCATAACTTGTTATTTTTCCTTATTCACTTGGAAAGTTTTATTGATTTATGGAGTAATGTGGGTTTCATAACCTGACAAATGACAAATATAACAGAACAACAAGCAGACATATTTTTCTACATTTATGCAAATAAATATTTGTAAGTTTAATACGTTTTTTATCAGTTATTTAACATTAAGGGGTAGTTGTGTTTATTCGTTACATTTAGTTAAATTTATCTACATTTACACTGTCTTACAGTTACATCTGGCCCTTTGAGGGCAACCTTTGAGGACAACCCGATCGGAAGGTTGGCGGTTCGAATCCTGGTTCCCCACACCATTATTATTATTATTAACCATGCTGATGTGGCCCTCGGTGGAAATGAGTTTGATCTACACTGTAAGAAATGTCCGTAGAATTTACATTGAAACTATGTAAAATCACAACATAAAAATACTGTAAAATGGAAAGCATAAATGTTTTGTTTAATTCACAGTTAACCTTTGTAAACTGTTAAACAATCTTTTTACGTTGTTTGTACAACAAAACTGTGTGCGAATAATCAAATATATTTGTTAAAACTACAAATCGTGGTAAAAAACACAAAAAAATACTGTAATGGCTATAACAAAACAATTTTGTTAATATGACATTAAAATGCTGGAAAAACTAAAGTTTTGAACTGTTTTTGAAAATACAAATACAAAGGTAAATCACTTTACAAACTTCTGCTGTACTTTTAACATGATTGATGGAAGAATAATGACAAAAATAAGTTTGCATAGAGCACGAGACCTGAGTTTGCAGGTCGCTTTTGTAAATGAGCCCTCGAGGCTCTATGAGATTTACCTGACTAAATAAAGGTTGAATGAATGAATGAAAAGATAGTGATTTGTATACTTTTAAAGATAGTGATTTGTATATTTTTTTAAAGTTAGAAACAAAATGTTAAGTGTTGTAAGTCATGTGACCGCGTTGGGTGGGGGAGAGGGGTTGAACTAAAAACGTTTTTCTTTCTTTCTACTAAAAAGAAACTGTCCAGATGAACTGATTGAGAATGAGCGGGTTTTTCTTTTAGTTTCTGCAAACACATTGCCTGGGACCAGAGCCTTTCTCGCTGAGCTCGGTAGGTGGCGGTATGCACCTTTACGTTGCTTGCGATCCGCCATGATAGAAAAGAAGAAGAAGAAGAACTGGCCTCGTCACGTTCACGGCTGCAGCTAGCCAGATACAGTACTGCTGTTTGGAGGAGCGGAGAAGAAATTTTCTAAAAACTTTTTACATCTTGTTTTGGAGTCTTTGGCTGTTGATTCAGAGAAAATAACATTTCCACGTAAGCTTTACGTTTACTTTTTTCCTACCGGGAATGTCTGCTGAACTGTTAGCGCATGTTGTAAGCTAATGTTAGCATATGTTATAAGCTAATTTAAGCACATGTTGCAAGCTAAGCTAAGCACATGTAATAAGCTAATGTTAGCACATGTTGTTCTAAGCTAGTGCCGTTAGCTTTTAAGACTGCTACACCAATGTGTGATAAATCACACACCCACCAAATTTTCTTAAATGATGACCTGCGTCTTTTGCACAAAGAAACTGGACACTTTAACTTAGGGTATATGCTACATTGCAAAGTGCATGGATAGGATTGAGCCTCGTTGTCTTTTCAAGTGTGTTGGTGCTAACTGTAGTCAAACATTTACAACTTACTCTGCTTTCAAGGGTCATTTTTATC
>JBBPBX010005700.1:12404-62581 GCA_038048925.1 Garcialebias charrua | reverse complement strand
CGTACTTTCCGCCCTTTAAGTCGCTCCGCCCCATAAGTTGCTCCGCCCCATAAGTTGCATTAGTCTAATTATGTCCAATAAAGTGGAAAAATCCATAAACTTGTCGCACCTTCGTATATATTGCATCTATTATGCATCTATTATGTGTCACCGCTAACGTTACTCGTCACGCAAATGTCCACAGGAGCGTGCACGGTAGGACTTTAACAAGATTAACACTTAAATACAATTATTTGTTTGCTGAAAATTATAGCAAAGATGTGTCTGAGCTGAACTTTTCCTTAATAAATGCACGTAATGGTCAAATCAGCTGAATTTAAAAAATATGTTTTGCTACGTCGGTGCTGCGAAGCGTGCACGCGCAGCGAGCGGATACGCTTCATTTCTTTAAAATTTAACTAGATAAACAGCTAAAAATATATATTTGTTTGCTGACATTATAGTAAAAGTGTTTCTGAGCTTAACTTTTGCTTAATAAATGCACGTAATTGTTAAATCAGCTGGATTTAAATTGTTTCGCTTTGACGGTCTTCCAAACGGTCGCGCGCGCTGCGAAAATAAATTATAAATAAATCGAATTTTCGCTCAAACATCTCCTAAAGCTAATCAGTTGTAAATGTCCATCCAGTGATTACTTTCTGTAAGTTTCATCAAAATCTGTCTTGTGGTTCTTGAGCTATTTTGCTAACAAACACTGAGGTAACAGTAGTTCAGACCTCCAGAGAGCAGGAGGCCGTGCTGCGACAGAGTGAGTCCGAGCAGAGGAGGCTGCGGTCGGACACATGAGCTGGGAACGCTCGGTGGACTCTGGAAGTGTCATACCTCCAGAGAGCAGGAGGCCGGGCTGCAACAGAGTGAGTCCGAGCAGAGGAAGCTGCGGTCGGACACATAAAAGCTGGGAACGGTCGGTGGACCCTAGCGGCTGAAAGTGGTACTGCACCATTTTTTTCGTCAGAATGAATGGAAACGGTCATGTGTCAGTCAAAAATTGGTCTAAAAATATAGGGATGGGGCCGATCCGATCCAGTATCGGTATCGATATCCGATACCAGCATTATTTAAGTATCGGGTATCGGATCAAACCTGCCGATACTTTTCCGATCCAGCTTCAAAGAGCACTTGTGTTCAATCACAATCTGTGACTGCCCTTTTTAACATTGTGTGAGATAAACCCAATGAAGACACTCTTAAGCCTTACAATAGGGGGGTTCCCTATTGTAAGGCTTAAGAGTGTCTTCATTGGGTTTATCTCACACAATGTTAAAATGAATAGTTTGGGTGCAAAAGTTTCATTATACAGAGTCAAATACCTGAACAGTATCGGATCGGGAAAGTATCGGTATCGGCCGATACTGAGTTAATAAGTATCGGTATCGGATCGGAAGTGATAAATGTGGATCGGTGCATCCCTAAAAATAATAGGAAAAAATCCCTAAATATGTTGCTTCGCCCTATAAGTCGCAGGACATGAAAATTAGTATAAAAAAACTCTGACTTATAGGCCGGAAAATACGGTATGTATTCCAAATATTGTTCAACTTAAAAACAATTTCTTTGATATTCATCTGGATGTGTAAAATAGAAATACCAATATTTTAAACATTGTAGTGGCTAGGGAATCAGACTTGGGATCCGAAGGACCCAGGTTCGAACCCCGGCCACGGCACACCTTGGGGTGTCTATGAGTGCACATCTATTTTCCCCAGCTCCCCGGGCGCTGACTACGGCTGCTCACTGCACCACCTGGTGGTGGTTGGGTTAAATGCAGAGGCCAATTTCGTCTGTCAAGTATGGGAAACATACACAGATGACAAAAATGTGACATTTATTTTTATTTTATTTATAACTATGGAACAGAACAAACTTAGTTTTCAAAGTTTGCAAATGGTAAAAAAAAGAACACTTTTCACATATAGACATATACAAATTCAATACTGCAGTTCTTTTGATTTGTGCAACAGTTTCATATGTGACCGTTTAAAAAAAAAAGATAAATATGAGTCCTTCAGAACTCATCATACAGGTAGGTGACCTTCCTGGCAGATATAAAACCATCCTTATCTTCATCTTCATCTTTGAACATGTCGTCAACCTTCACCATACAATATAGAATACTATACTGATAAATGCACGCTTACCAAATCAATCTGCACCCTTATAAATCTTTTCTTACAGTCAATTTGGGGAAAGTTTGACACAAATATTTCACTTATCGTGTTGCCTTCTTCATCGGTTTATGCCTATTAAATATTACAATCTATTCAGCTTCTTATTTATCAAAGAAAATAACTGTTTGTTTTATTTGTTTTTTGGGGCCGAGATGGTGTAGAGGCAGGGCAGCTGGCTCAGGACCGGAAGGTCCCGGGTTCGATCCCCGGTCACTGCATACCTCATTGTGTCCATGGGCAAGACACTTAACCCTGAGTTGCTCCCGGTAGGACTGGCAGTGCCTTGCATGGCAGACTACCGCTACCAGTGTATGAATGGGTGGATGGCTGGTACTGTGAAGCGCTTTGGGGCCCCTCATAGGGGGCTGGAAAGCGCTATACAGTATAAGTAAGCTCCATTTACCATTTTGGCTCAAATCATTTTTGAAAGGTTATTTTGCAGGGTATTTAGTTGTTTATCTTAGTTTTACTTTCCTGTTCCTTGTGTTTTGGTTCAGCTCCGTGTGGTTCTTTGCCCGTTTTCACTTTTTGCCCTCAGTTGCTCTTCAGCCATTTACTGCTCACACCGGTTTGCAATTAGTAATCACCCAGGTGGTGCCACTTTCCACTCACTCCTCTCCTATTTAAACAGTGTCTGCTCACCACACCTGCAGCAGTTTGGGTGTCAGATATCCTGTCTCGGCCCTGCCTCTTCTACTCCCTTGTGTTTTGTTAGTTGTTGCTGTTACGTTAGTGTTTTGCTTTCATTTATATAATAACCAAGCATTATTTTATTGAAGCTCCTTGTGTCTGCCTGTATGGGTCCAATCCCTCCATGGACCTTGACAGTTTTATCTATTGTGTTTCAGTGCCTATTGAAGGGATGTGCATTTTAAGTAATAACAGACTTCAAATTTGTTGGTAATTTATTCAATTTTTATTTGAATATTCCAACTCTGGATGAAGGTCAGAGGTGATGTTTCCTGCAGCAAAATATATTTTCATTATCAAGTCTTCCATCAGTGTTATTCAACTGGTCAGCATCTAATTACACAAATAATTTAACAAACATTTCTCTGAGCTCTGATGAATCAGAAACTAAAGGTTGTCAGGAATTGTTGCGTAAGAAGAAAGGAGACCATCATTAATTGGCTACAAGGTGGAAATGTCTGCATTTTACATTCAGTTTTTACTTTAAAACCACCTACATCCAACTTGCTACTAACAAGATGAAAATATACTTGATATACAGAAGGGGAGGCTGTAAAAATGTATCCTCCTCGTGAAGTTTGTACCATCCTGTCAGTAACGTGAGCGCGGGGCTTAATTGTGTGACAGCACCACACTTCACTGACATAACCACACAATCCACTTCAAAGATATAAACCAGACTTGTTCAGACATGCCTCTCGTTTGTTAATTAAAAGTGAAAAGGAAAAAATCAGGTCGTACCTCTGAGGATGATCTGCTGGAAAAAGAGTAAAAGTTTCTTGAAGGAACATTTTATTATAAAACTGGTTGCTCGTGCCCCTCTTCTTTTTTTTCTTTCTTTTTTACTAAACCTGGTTTAGTTTCATAACGATGTCCATTGCATGTGATTAAGCGTCATAGTACCACAAAAACACGCTCTTTATTTCATTAAATTAAATATTTGCAAAGAAACAGTTGAAACGTCTTACAAACCCAATACTGTATTTAGACTCTGAGATGAGATCATCAGGACTCCTTTGTGCCGAGGGTTTGTTTAATTGAGCTGCTGTAAATAAATTTTAAGACCCAGCTGCAAAGCATTAGAGATATGTTAGTTAAAGACTAACCGACCCAACTATCAATATAATAATTAGGATTAATAAATGTTGCCTGTACTTCTGTAAGTCGGTTATTAAAACCTAACATTCCTTGAATATATTGCCAGCCAACGTGCATGCCAAAGTTCTTGTTAGCCCTCAGAGTATCTGTTGGTGATGACTCTCAGCTATTACCACACCAGATTTGAGCTCCATGTCTGAACAATTGTTATAGCCATTTTTGTGTTTGCTAATGTTGTGGCGAACCAATGAGTACCTTATGAGCGTGTCATTAAAATGGGTTGAGTAGGTCAGAAATATTTTGCTGACACACAGGGTTGACTCCAACAGCCAAAGTTCTAAACAAAGATGAGCTACCCCTGGGTGCAGGAGTAGCTGACAGTTATTTTCAACACAATTATGGGAATGTGAAAACTGAATGAGTTGTAGCTGTTTTTTAGTCTCAGAAGGATCAACCCTCATAAAGCAACTGGACCGGACAACATCCCCGGGAAAGTTCTGAAGGAATGTGCGGACCAGCTCTGTGAGGTGCTGGCTGACATCTTCAACACCTCACTTGCTCTGGAGACAGTCCCACCTGCCTGAAGACCGCCACCATCATCCCAGTCCCAAAAAGCTCCACAGTGACTGGTCTGAATGACTATCGGCCGGTGGCCCTCACCCCGATAGTTGCAAAATGCTTCGAAAAACTGGTCATGACCCACATCAAAACAACCGTCAACATCAACGAGGACCCTCATCAGTATGCTTACCGTGAGAACCGATCAACAGAGGACGCCATCTCGTCCGTGGTCCACACTGCTCTCACCCACCTGGATCAGAAGGACTCATACGTCCGTCTGCTCTTTGTGGACTTCACATCTGCCTTCAACACCATGATCCCCCAAACTCTGATGGACAAACTATCCACACTTGGACTAAGCCCCTCCGTTTGTAACTGGGTACTAGACTTTTTAACAAACAGACCACAGTCAGTGAGGATCCACAACTTCTCCTCCTCCACCATTGCCCTCAGCACTGGCTCTCCTCAAGGATGTGTGTTGAGCCCCCTTTTGTTTGATTGTCGTGGACTTCAGGAAGAGTGATGCACAACATGCCCCTCTGACCATCAACAGCACCGCAGTGGAGAGAGTGGACAGCACCAAGTTCCTGGGAGTGCACGTCTCAAAGGACCTGTCCTGGAGCAGGAACACTGCAGCACTGGCGAAGAAGGCTCACCAGCGCCTCTACTTTCTCCGCAAGCTGAAAAGGGCTGGAGCTTCAACCTCCATCATGTGCACCTTCTACAGAGGTGCCATAGAAAGTGTCCTGACCAGCTGCATCACTGTGTGGTTTGGTGCATGCACTGCATCCTGCCGCAAGAGCCTCCAGCGCATCGTGAAAGCAGCTGAGAAGATCGTCGGCACCTCCTTGCCCTCACTGCAGGACTTACACAGCAAACGCCTCACTCGGAAAGCCCACCGCATGGCAGGTGATCCCACACACCCACTACACAGCCGCTTTAGACTGCTGCCATCAGGGAGGAGACTGAGGAGTCTCCAGGCTCGAACCAGCAGACTGAGAGACAGCTCTGTTCATCAGGCAGTCAGAATGCTAAACACTCTGCCTGCTCTGCCTCCCCTCCCATTTGAACTGCCTTAACACAAAAAACTTTCTCACACATTACCACTCAACACAAAGTTTTTAACACTGGACTCTGTGTCATCAAACGGGTTATTCACTAAACTCTCGGTCATGTGTTCATTCAGTTTGCACTACTTCTCATATTTGCACTAATGTTTGTATTACATTACTGCCTATAGTCATACTACTGTTTACATTCACTGTTTACATTTATTAATACTGTTTACATTTATTACTACTGCTTTACATTTATTACTACTGTTTACATTTACACTACTTTTATCTACACTACTGCAGATACATATACAGCATTCTCTGACTAGCCTTATCTAAGGATGCCAAATGTGCCTTATGTGCCTTACTTCATATGCCACTTTGCCTCTATACCAACATCAACTACCTCATACATATACTGTGTACATTAACTTATATGCTGCTGTGCCACTCTTTGCAAATGTCAACGCTAGAAACTTCAGTTTATTTTATAGATTTACGTTTTTATACTTTTCATACTACTATGCAAAAACTCAGGACAGTATTACACTTTTATTATTTCACTTTATGCTTATGTTCATTGGGTGTTTGGTGTTTTAGGGGTGTTTGGTGTTTCAGTGTTGGTGTAAATTTTCATACTTTTATACTATTATGAAAAAACTCAGGACAGTGTTACACTTTTTTACTATTTTATGCTTATGTGTATTAAATGTTTTAGTGTTTAGTGTTTAGATGGTTACTGTTGCACCGAGGGACTGAGAGAAACGCAATTTCAATCCTGTGTATGTCCTGTACATATTGCAGTTCTGACAATAAAGTTGACTTTGACTTCTGTTCACTCTGCTCACATATGATTGTGCAGCTACCCAACCAGGTTGTCATATTGTAAAGTTTGCAGATGATACAGCGGTGGTGGGATGCATCACAAACAATGATGAGTCCAGCTACAGGCAGGAGGTGGAACACCTGGAGAGCTGGTGCAAAGAGAATAACCTTCACATGAATGTGAAGAAGACAAAGGAGATGATTGTGGACTTCAGAAGGAACAAACAAACACACCCCACTGAACATAGGTGGATCAGTGGTGGAAGTGGTCTCCAGCTACAAGTACTTGGGGGTACACTTGAATGATAATCTCAGCTGGACCAACAACACCACCAGCCTGATCAAGAAAGGTCATCAGAGACTCTACTTCCTCAGACGGCTGAGACGAGCTGGTCTGAGTAGCCCAGTCCTCACCTCCTTCTACAGGTGTGCAGTGGAGAGCATCCTGTGCTCCAGCATCAACGTGTGGCATGGAGGCTGCACAGCTGCAGAAAGAAAAGCTCTGCAGAGAGTGGTGAAGGCTGCACAGAAGTCTGTTGGAGTCAGTCTCCCCACCATCACAGACATTTACACTTCGAGATGCAGGAAAAAAGCCACCTGCATCATGAAAGACCCCACTCACCCAGCACACACACTCTTTGCCCCACTCCCCTCAGGACGGAGGTTGAGGAGCATCAAATGTAGAACCACTAGACTGAGGAACAGCTTCTACCCTGAGGCTGTTAGACTCATGAATAAATAAATAATAAGAATAATCACTGTGAAATATCACATCATGCTGATGCTGATCTGTTTTCTTGTTGCTGTGTTCATCTGTGACCATCTGCTCATAAAGACTCATGTTCGTGCTGCTGTTTGTAATGACATTTTTCTATTACTCTAGGGCTTAGTGTATTTCTAGTTGGATGTTTTTCTTAGTTCATATCCTAGATGTTATTACTGTTTTTCTCTCACATTTTGTTGTTGGATGTAACTGGGACCCTGTGTACATAATCTCATTTCATCACATGTTTACACATGCGGTGCAAATGACAATAAAGACTCTCTGACTCTGACTGTTTTGGTGTTTGCTAACATCCGTTAGCTGTAGCAGCATCTTGAATCTTGTGGCTCACCCGTTTTGTAGTGATGAGCATTAATTAAGGAAACTCCCTAAAGGGGAATACTCTCTTTTTTTTTTCTTTTTTTTTTTAAACAGGCAAAATATCAAGCTAGAAACTTTCCTAAGTTAAATTTTTTTCCTTTACCTTTCATAGATGGCCTCCCTTCTCACCTCACAGCCATCCTCTCACACCGATATGAATTTTTTTAATAGAGAGAAAGGAAAGATAACAAAACAACAACAATTATCCACAAAAAGAGCACAAGGCAAACACACCCAACCTCCGTCCGCAATCCTGCAAAGCACATGACAGAACACAGCAACAAAATACACATGCATAAAGACTAATAATATTCATGACCTTGCAGTAGATTTCCATAAATAAACATACCCATACCTACAAATATATATACATATACATTCATATCACATATCCATCTACATATCTGCATATGATATCTACATATACATCCCTGCATCCATTTGTGTGTGGCTGTGAACATGCATAAGTGAATAAGGTTCCTCCAATAGAACATTCAGTAGCGACCGTGAAGCATCAGAGATCCGCCCCCCCCAAGGCCCGAGGCAGACGAAGGGGCGATCAAAGCCCAAGACCCCAAGAAGGACCCCGAGCCCAGAGTCCCCAGGGCCACCCGAACAGGACGAGCCACTCACCCTCTCCCCAGATCTGACCAAGGGGGAGAACCGGACGAGCTCCACCAGCGACTACACACAATGACCCCCGGGAGGCCAACAGCGACAAACCCACAGGCCCCCGCCGGAGCCCGCTGCAAGAGCCCGCTGCACTGACGTAGCCCCAGGCCCGGACACCGAGGCCCGGGCACCGGGGACGCCCACCCCTCAGGCCCAGACCCGATAGGACCAGAGGACCCGAGCCCCACCAGGCAGCCACCAGGCCGAGCCGACACACGCCCAAGCGCCCAACCCCTGAAAGCGACAACAAGGGCCCCCAGCACGCCCGCAGGCAAAAGGACACCCACCCGGGGGCCACGTGGTAGGAGCGCAACACCAAGTAGCCTCAGATGTAACAGAGAGGGGGCAGTCCAAATCCCAGCCTGACAATTAGACATTCATACACAGACACACTCACTCAGACCCACCCTCATCCTCACTCACACAAAGACGAACAATAACGACACGTTCCATTCATAATCCTGATGCACCCTCTATACCCCCTAGGTCCAAGACATGTACCTGCCCCCTACATGGGGCAGCCCACACCCAAGCCCAGGAGGTAGGCCCATTCATTCTGGGGTGGAGAGTAGCAGACATCCAAGATTCGGCCCAACCCTCGCCTTGCTGACAGCACAGGACACCCGAGCCCAAGCAACCTATGGAGAGCGCAATGCCAGCCCCGCCCACGGCAAACCCCCAGGCCCCGAACCCCCCATAGTCCAGGACAACCCCCGACGGCCCACCCCCAGAATGTCCGCCAGGCAACCAGGGGGGTAAGAGAAAAATAAATAAATAATATATATATATATATATATAAATAAATACATAAATAAATAAAATTGAAATTAACAAATCTAGACCCCGACATACACACCCCCGTCCCCAAATGTGCTGTTGGTGTGTGTTGTTGTAAAGTGCATTTAAAAAGGGAAGAGAAGGAGCAAAGGCTGGCATTATGCCAGTTTCCCCTCCACTCCAACTCTAACCCAGGCCCTTATTGTCTAAATGCATAATTGTGAGTGAGCATAGGCACGGGGGGCGAGAGTGATGTCATCCCGCCACCCATAACCATAGTGCTCACCCCAATTCCTATATGTGAATTTTATGAGGATGTTTATGAGTGAATGTCTAAAGTGTATAATAAAATTGAGTCCCAGGTGGTTCTGAACAACAGAGATGTAAAAACGTTGCAGCACACCCGAGTCTCAAAATCCCTACATGTATTAATTTGAGATGAGGAGGGCGGAGGTGCGTGGTGAGGGATGGGGAGAAAATATCTGCAGGAACAATGCTCCCGCAGCGAGTCAGCTCCCCCGCTGACCCTAGATACCCCCCCCCAGTTCGCCAAGGTCCACCCCAGGAGCGAGGCAAAGAAAACACTTTTTCAAACTCCAGTCAGGTTATGATTGTTTTTGTTTTCATGATGCTGGAAGCAAGTCCCAATGATTTTTTTTTTTAACTGTTCCGTTCTCATATGCTGCCAACAAACCTGGTTTACTATAGGATGTATAAACAGTTAGTTAGATGGACGAACAAACAAAAACAAAAATTTAGTAGGAATATTAGATTTTGGCCAAGACATGGCAATGACCATGATCATGGAGCATTTTTGTAGCATCATGGTAGGCTTTAGGAGAGAATAACAAGCAAAACAAAACTTTTCTTTTCCATTTATTTAATCAAACGATAAGGTCTAATCTTCCTGATTAACATTAACAAGAGCAAAAGCAAACAAAAAATGAGCCCACCCCTAATTCATTCAACTAAAGGCAAACCAGATGTTTAAACAGATGCAGCACTTGTGTGGTAAAAGACAAATGATGTTTTTGCTTCTGCAGCTTTATCTTATTACAGCTGTTTGTCTGTGTAGCCAATCAGCTTCCAGCTCCTTTTAGTCCACCAATCACAGCTTGGTCCCTGCACCGTGCATGCACTTCATCATAGTAGTCATCTTTCAACGGTTAGTGCTTCTTTGTTACGTAAAAAATAAGTTCACTGTTTTTTTATATATTAAAGTCAAAATACTTGACACTATAATATCAAACCAATAGATAGTCAAATCAAGCATGTCCAATTCAAAAAGTTGGACAGAATTGGCAAGACAGAAAAGACAATAAACGCATATTTACAGTCTGCACACATTAATAATTATTTTACATCATAATAACCCTAATTAACTCAGATTTGACATTTCCTGAAGTCAATAATTAGTTTACAAGCTTTTTGTTTTTTGTTAGTCATTCCATAATTTTACTTCCAGATCTGAAACACACAGCAAAAACAAGTTTTGACTTGGTTTGTCATCATAAACCAGACTGTAAATATTTAGTAGACCCTGAAGTCGGAGCAGGTCCAGCTTCTCTGTCAACTGGTTCCAGTACTAGTTAAGTCTGACCACGTTTATGGTAAAAAACCCGACATCACCCTTGTTACAGAGTAAAACCATACTTCAGATATTTTTTAGAAGTGTTGATTCATGTAACTCTTACCTTGCTGCTGTATGTTAAAATATCTATGTATCTAATAAGTTTTGCTGTAATTAATTAATTAATTAATGCTTCAAAGAAAGCACCATGATTGTGGGCGGGGGAGTAGGCGTGACTTAAATTCCCCACATCTCAAGTGCACAGACTCTGGTTCCACAAATACAACATGGCAGCTCCTGTAAAATTGTATCTGCTGGCTTCAATTCCCGACAAGAAGAAAAGGCAGATCTATGAGTAGAACAGACCTGCTCCCTAAACAAACAACAGTAATAAGATAAAGCTGCAAATAAGAATTTGTATTTTTATCATTTATGGGATTGTTTTGTATTGTATTTTAAATGAATACATTTTATAAATAAATAATAAATAGAACATATCTAAGTTGGTAAAACACCTGTAGCTGTGCTTTGAGTGTAATTGATGCAGTTCAACATTTAGATTTAAATCTATACAGAGTAAAAACTATGTAGACCTGCCGTGGTGAAATAGGGTTCATTAACACCAGCACTGTTTATTACGCTTTAATCAAACTCTAGTCCGTTTGCCTAGAAAGTCCGGTTCGTTTGGGGAGGAGTGATCACACAATCGAACTGATACGGACCAAGAAAGTGAATTCTGGCCTGCCTAAATACCTAGGTCTCGGTTCAGCTAAAGTGAACTCTGCCGCGGTTCAAATGCAGTGTGAATGCAAGCAGACTGGAGACCGTTCCAAAAGCAGGAAGTGGACTACAGCGCAGGGCAAACAAACACGCATTTCTCTACAGAGCTGTCAGCCGCCTTGTGTGAAAAACAACATTCTCCATGGTCTTCTGCCTCATCTTCCGCTCGTGCTGAGTCCACTGTTGAAAAATGACAAAACAGAAACCCTAAAACCGCAAAAATTTGATGCCACTCCATTTTTGTTTTTATTTCCAGTGCCACCACCGGCGAGGGGGCGGGACAGGTTGTGTCAATTGACCGTGTGCAGTGTGAATGCAAACCGCACCAGCTGAAATGTAAACAAATGTTCTGAATATTGGTCCCCAATTGAACCGAGTCTACCGGACTATCGGATGTGAAAACAAACTTAAAGGGGACCAAAGATGCAAAATTCACTTTTTAATGTTTTTTTTACTCAACTTTGGTTATGTACTTCCTAAAAAAAACAGTATAGGGCCAAAAAAATGCACCCAGTGGTATATTTACTCTAAGTATATTTATTTTTCAGTGATATAAATGTCTCGTTTTCAAATCCTACGACTTGTTATGTCACAAGCCGTAGGACAACCCACCCCAACCTGAGTCCAGCCCCTCACATAGCAACCCCTGGTGATGCTCCACACACTTCAGTATAAAAGACGTCACGGTTGTTTTCCCTGAGTTCATCTCAGAGTTCGATGTTTCGTTGTTGTTAAAATGCAGTACCGCTAATAACTAATTATCTATCAGTAAAAACGAAAAAACTTATTTACGGGCTCTTAAATCAACCGGACGACTGCTCACGGACCATATCCGTTCAGCGCCGGATGTGGTCCGTCAAAAAAAGCGGTCCCCGCTAGAGAGAGCGTGTATAGCAGTTAGCAGCCAGTGTGTTACTCTGCAGCCTTATTGCTTGTTTTCGAAGAGTCAGACGAAGAGTTTTTAACATGGAGGGTGAACTTATGGATGTTTCTCAGCGGCCTACGCGACGCGTCAGCGCCTCATTTGCCCTGCCCAAAATGGCGTCTGCCTCTGGGTCTGACTCAGGGTCCCCTTTGGAGGGCGGAGTTAATGTAAACAGATTTTTGAAGGGCGTGGCCTTCAGAGCTCATTATCATAAACAGCCTGTTCAGAACGGAAGTCAGAAAAGGCACAACTAGAAAGGGGATATTTTATTATCTAAGAATTATTTTGTGCATTAAATTGAATGAACATGGTCTGGATAGCCCACAGACATACATATACCATAAAAATTTATAAAATCAATATTTGGTCCCCTTTAATCAAAATTGCCATTTTTAGCATGTGCTTTCTGGTCAATGCACCCTGTAGAGCAGCAGATTTAAAAAATGGCTGGAGTGAAACGAGAAGAGACATAAGAAATATTAGAATGAAGCAGTCAGTGAGCTGACTCACTGACTCCCCTGTGGATTATATAATAATGATGATCAAGATTTTTCCCTGAGCAATTAACCCAGATTGAAAGTTTTTTTTTTTGTGACGGCTTGAGTTAACTTCCCACCCCTGTCTGTGTTTGTTTCAACAGAACAGTCAACAGCACAACAACAGCCTTGTGCTCATTAGCAAGCTTTGTATCTTTCACAGCCAAGTCTCCAGCACAGGACTCGCAACACCGTTTCCTCACTGCGCCTTCTTTTCTAATTGATTATGACGCTCTGAAAACATCTTAGAATATAATTAAACATCAAAAGCCGGTGTGCACACGTCTCTCTCCTTCTCAAAGCTTGTTTCGCTTTTCTGTTTCCTCCTCCGTCGCCTTTCGTTTCTACCTTGGTTTTATTTTTCCCTCAAAGCTGAACCTTTAATTCCACCTGTTTTTTTTAATCTCCCAACCCCCGTCGAATTGATTTTCTTCCTCACATTCTTGCAAGAGCCCATTTTGTTCAACAGTTGCCACACATGGCAGCTCTGGCGACTGTGAGAAGAAGAGTTGAGAGGAAAAATCACCACAAGGATGCAGATCAGAAGCCAAGTTTTTTCTCTCTCTCTCTCTCAAGTTAAATAAATCTTGAATTTTATTTATTTATTTATATTTTGGATATGGACAATCATATTGCATTGCTTCAATCTTATTTTCTCTCAGAAGAGATATCGAGAAGTCAATCTGATCCAGCCCTGCTCTCCGTTCCGGGGGGCTCAAATCGAATTGTTTTCCTGACATGCAAGCACGTGGTCGCAAATGTTCAAGAGATAACGCATAAATCAGGATACGAGCTTTATTACCAAGGCCTGCTCTGCTTCTCCGACACTGAATGCAACACAAGTGTGTCACGCTCAAGGCAGTTTAATTTCCCTCTGTAGCAGCCAGGTTTCACAGAAGTGCAGCACTGCAGGATTCCCCGAGGAGGTTTAAATGTTGTGATTAGTATTGAATTTCAAATTAATGATCCTCGTATCTGTTATTAGACTAAAATTGCCTTTACAGCACATTTGATTTCCAGGATATTGGACTGAACCTTGAGATGCCTTTTCATAGCTCGTCTTGATTGTAAAGCACTATCTGATAAAGCTTTTGGTCTGTTTATTGCATTTATGATTCAATGCAATACAATAAACAAATTTAAAAGGTAACGGGTCATTTATCCTGATGCATGCTCAATAATCTAGGTAGAAAAATGTAAAAAAGTTAAAGGTGCAGTCTGCAGTTTCTGTAGTGCAGTCTGCAAGTTTTCTAAAAATATATTTTTAACATATTTCTTCACTCTGTCACTATCTCCTGACAGACTGATGTTAGACAAAGTAATCTCTGAAAAAAACTATAGTCCCCTTGCTTCTCCAGGTGGTAAATAAGCATTTCTAAAAAGCCACAGTGACCCGCCGTTAACCAGCCAATAAAAACAGAGTTTTTAACCAGCCAATAAAAACAGAGCTTCTCACTTCTCACGCTCCTAACCCACGCCCCCCCCCCTCCAGCCCCGCGGCCGCGCAGGTTCTCGTTCAAAGTATTGCAAAGCGATGCAAAACTGTTTTGTATGTGACACAAATGTATTAAATTCCCCTTCTTCATCCCTGATCTGGACTTTTCTTTTGTTTTTTTGCCAAAAGTCAAGTGATCGCTTCCTCCTCCACTGATCCATGACTGAAAAGATGAGGAAATGGATGAATTTGTCACGAGCGAATTAAACTCGGGTTCAACGTGGCTCCGCGAGGCTCAGCAGATTTCATGGTGTTCTGGTGTGCTGGACCAGCGCTCCATGTTTTTATTTTATTTTTTAGAACGTTTTATTAACATATAATCACAGAACTTCGCAGCGGTTGAGACAGGACATGTAGTGGAGGCGGAGCATTCAGAAACTGCAGCGAGTGCAAGAGGGAGCAGAGCCATATATGGCGCTGAGTGGGGAGGGACCAGAATGCTTTGCCTGTTGAAAATTTTCCTAAGTGCTGCGTTCTACAAAAACTGCAGAGTGCAGCTTTAAGTCTGGTCCTCTACACATTCAAAAAAACAAACAAAATAAAAAAATGTGTAGAAATGTTTCGTCTTGCGGAAGAAAGACGAAACATTTCTTCAATTGTTTTTGGTTTGTTATGTTTTTTGAATGTCTAGAGGACCAGACTTAACTTTTTTAGGTAACAGATCATTGTAAACATTAGTTGATTTACATAATGGGTTTTAATCGCTTGATATCCGGCCCCCCAAGCTGCTGGCTTTCAGAAACTGTGGCACCCTGAGCAGTTTTATTGAATAGCCCTTGTACATACAATCTTTTGATTCAAACCATGACACTTTCCTTAATGTCAGATTATTGTAGTGCCTTAAAGCCCCCAGTATACCTCTGCGTACGTCCGTACGCATGTCCGTACGCGCGTACTGTACAGGTAGTCCCCGACTTACGAGCGAGTTCCGTTCCTCCGAGGCGCTCGTAAAGCGAAAATTCGTAACTTGGAACGGCCGCCACGTGTCTCGTAAGTCCGGAATTTCGCTCGTAAGTTGGAACGGTTTTGCTAGCGCGACTACAAACACTCGTTTTTCATCGAAAAACTGCTTACGAGTGCATAAAAATGATCGGAAACGTGTGTCCACATGTTTAGCTAACGAACTGTGGTGAAAAAACACAGAAAAACTCTGTATTTTTTGCGTTTTTTCCAAAAATTCGCCAGCTCGTAAGTCCGGAACCTCGTAGGTCAGAGCGCTCGTAAGTCGGGGACTACCTGTACACAGAGAGTTCAGCCTAGACTCCAGCGTACGTTCTCGCGTTTTCGCTGCAAATTCTTGACGTCATTTGAGCAGCTGCAGCGCAGCTCCAGACAAAGAGCGTTTACCTACGGGACAAATTGAGGTCGCTGATTGGTCATTTGCTGACACGCCTACTGAATTGAATGACAGGTCGGGGAAGAAAAAAAATGCGAGAGCTGGCAGCTCCAGCCGCAGCCGTGTTCTGTGTTTATATGTTAATAAAAAGTTCTAAAAAAAAAAAAACAGGAGCGCTGGTCCTGCAGCCCACACATCAGACCAGCACACCAGGAAATCTCCAGAACCTCCCGCAGCCACGCTGGACCTGAGTTTAATTCGTTCGTGACAAATTTGTTCATTTCTCATCATTTCAGTCATGGAGTCAACGGAGGAGGAAGCGATCACTTGCCTTTTGGCGAAAAACAAACAAAAGAAAAGGCCAGATCAAGGATGAAGAAGGGGGAATTTAATACATTGGTGTCGCATACAAAACAGTCCGGCGCCGGGCAGTTTATTGTGCGACACCGCGTTTGCGTACGCGGTTGTAAAATTTGAGCTTTGCTAGTACATGCCCTGCGGGGGTACGCTTGTACCTCTGCGTACAGATGTACGCAGAGGTATACTGGGGGCTTGGGGTTTAAAGGAAAGCCAACAACTACAGTGAAGTTAATGTAAAACAGCTTTAAAAATAGTCTCACATAAACTCCAGTTGAGTAATTTAGGTGAATCCCTTTATTTGTTTTTGGTATTTTCCTGACAAGATTTATTCAGTTAGAACCAGCAGACAAATCTCCTTTTTTTAAGCTTTTAAATGGTCTAGCATTAAAGGTTTATTAGACTTCTTGTTCTTACTATAGCCCAGATTCAGTGACAACCTTTTAGTAATTGTGTCAGAAGCTCCAGTTTTTCTGTGGTCTGCTCAGTCTCTTTTACTAAGGAGATCTTCTTTTCCTCCCCTCCAAGCTGTCATCGTGAGCCTTGAATCAGCAGAAAAAGGGGGTTGAAGTCACGACTGCTTGCATCTGTGCAGTTATTGTACTTTTTCACTGTAGCTGAACAAGCTTCCAGGATTTACAACAGCCAGGACAGTGTGAACAAGAAGAAATGAGTGATTTTTTGTTGTTTATTATTTCTATAAATTACCACAAATTTTAAACACATACGTTGCAGAAAAGATCACAGACTGTGATGTTGTACTAAATGTGTATGAAACAACGTGTAAGGTATGAATCTGAGCTATAATTCTAGTGTAAGGCAATCCAACTCAGATCCATTGCATCAAGTTTCAAAGAATTAAAATCCATATGTTGAACAAAAAGTCACTCCTTGTGAAGGAAGTAAAGAAATGAAATGGAGTCTGTACATGTTCTTTCCTGCAACACACTGGGCCATTTATTTGGACTGTAATCTGATCAGATATGCTTTCTGTTGCACAAATATTTATGTTCAAATGGCATGAACAAATTTATACACATGGCGCTTTCAGCCGTGTATCATCTGGTTTTAATGCACGTATAATTTATGTTTCTGAATCCAAATCAGCCTCCTGAGTGTGGTTAACGATCCTACCCGGACCTGAGCCAGCAAGCTTGACCTCCGATTAACCTATGAAATGCAGCCTCCTGAGGCCAGCACATAAGTCTGGCTAAAATAAATATATTTGGGTTCTGAAATATGCAGGGGGGGAAAAAACAGCAACAGCCCATTATTTTCATTGTAGAAAGAATTAGTGCATGAGTTTTGAATGAAAACCATGAAAAATGCTAAAATAAGTTAAAAATTGTAAGTTTTGTAGTTGTGTTGTACATTAATGCTATTAAAATGTATTGTATGTGATTTAAAAAACTAAATTACGGTAACCTTTAAATAAAAAGTTTAAATCTTTTTAACTTTTGAATTGAACAAAAACTTCATCTGTGCAGCCATGTTCCTAAATACTGTACACTGTAAAAAGGGACTTTTCAGGATGGTGGGGAAGCTCTAAACCCAACTCATGGGCCACACGTAACACCAATAATGACAGATTTTATGCTTGCATTTGTGCTGCAGATGCTTAAACTAGTTGCGCAACCACGACAAAACCTTTGAAAACTGAGTGTCTTAAATTAGCACATGAGGCTGAGATAACTGGAGAATAATAACTAGAGAACTACAAAGGGGTTTGGTGTGTTTGGTAGACCCAGACAATATGTGCACAAGAACAATGACTTCAGGACCTGGAGGAAGTTTTATCCATCCGTCCATTTTCTTCCTCTTTTCTGCGGTCATGTGCAGGTGTAGCAGCTTAAGAAGGGAGACCCAGACTTCCCTCTCCCCAGCCACTTGGACCAGCTCCTCCGGGGGAATCCCAAAGCATTTCCAGGCCAGCCGAGAAACATAGTCCCTCCAGCGTGTCCTGGGTCTCCTCCCAGTGTGACGTGTCTGGAACACCTCACCAGGGAGGCGTCCAGGAGGCATCCTAACCAAATGCCAGAGCCACCTCAACTGGCTCCTCTCGATGTGGAGAAGCAGCGGCTCTACTCCGAGTCCCTCCCGGATGGCCGAGCTTCTCACCCTCTCTCTAAGGGAGAGTCCAGACACCCTGCGGAGAAAACTTGTTTTGGCCGCTTGTATCCGAGATCTCATTCTTTCTGTCACAACCCAAAGCTCATGACCATAGATGAGGGTAAGAACGTAGATCGACTAGTAAATCAAGATCTTCGCCTTTTGACTCATCTCTCTCTTCACCACAACAGACCGGTACAGCGCCCACTTCATGGATGGATGGATGGATAATAAGGCAAAAGTGTGGTGGATCGTAGGACCTGGACAGGAACCCTGGAGAGTAGGGGACAGCGTTGGTGGAGGCTCTTCTGGGATGTTGGTTGGAAGGTTCAGTCTCGGTTGTCGCAGGATCCAAAGAGGTCTTACTCGGTGTTGGGCAAGTGATGGAAGACAGGGAACAGCTGGAGAGGTCACGAGAAGACTCAGGAGGCAACACGAACATCCAAATGCTCAGGAGTTAAGCTACAACAAGAGAGCAACACAACTACCAAGAGGCAGATAATGCACCAGTGTCCGATGACGGTCATCAACTGCCTGAAGTAGTCCTTGCAGCTCACAACTGTTGACGCCGTCCGGTGTAGACGAGCTGCAAAGGAAAACTGCCAAACTCACAGATCTGTGTGGAGCAATACATTTCTAGAAAAAGTGCCGTATTCACAAGGATGTTTTTAATAATGGCAGACAAAAATCGTTTTGGAAAACGTGTTTCCATGTGAACAAGGCCTGATTTGGTTATCCATCCCAACAACCGTCCACTAGAAATGTGCATAAACTGAGGTAGCTATGTGGCGTCTGACCAGAAGAAACACTTCAGCAGCTGACAAGCAGTGCATATATAAACTGTTTATGAAACACTAACTGTATATAATACTTTTTTTTATTTTACAGCTCATGTTATGAACACTTTGGAGTGAGTCATGTCTCTGGTCATGTTTCCATTCAGACATGAACAGTTTGTCTTAACTGGAATTTGCACTCGGTCTGCTCGGTTTGCTTCCTGTTTGACCTCCACTTTTAATGGAGACGTTAAGATCAAGTCACCATCTTTGTCCATGAATAATTGATGGCTTCCCGCAGAACAAACTGGGATTCTGCTGGGTGAGTGGGAGGAAGGAAGATATTTGCTCGATATCTGTCGCTCCCGTCTTCGGGGCGTTTAATGAAATAATTAAACGCATTAATCGCAAAAGCACAGAAAGGAAAAACAATCTTGTTTGACTGAGGGACCGAGCTGTTTTAAACATTCATCGGAGCGTTGCACCAAGAACAAGAAGCGTTGAGTTTTTGATCTGTGGGGTTTTTTTGTTCCTTCAGGGCTGATGCAGATCTCTCCTCATCATCAAATCCCTCTCTGGGTTTAAAGAGCTGCTCATTTTAATGCGGGTTTCATAACTCTGCTTTGACATACCGTAGCAGAAACTGTCTCTCTGTGATACACGGTTATGTAAGCCTAACTGTTTCAGTCGCTGTATCCTTTTCACCTAAGCGTTCAGTTCGTCACATCAAATCAAATCCTGGGAGAGTCGCTCGCCTGAGGAGCGAGGATCAGATTTTACATGCTACACAGCAGCTGTGATGCATACTGTAACAAGAGGCTTAGACATAATTGGCACAAAAGCACAACTCTTCTGTGGTTTGGTTTGTGCTTTATCGTTTTTGCGATGTTCGTTTAATTTGGTGTATAGCCGGTTCTTTTTCCGGCTTACTTTTCGGTTTGCGGCGGTTTGCGGCTGTTTGAATAGATTTTTATTTTGCATTTGTTTGCAAAAACATCTGAAAGGTGTATGGACAAGCTAAAAGCCTATTGCACGTGACAAACCCAAGTATTTTTCTGCTCTTCTTTGTCCAGTGGAGACCCCAAGCGCATGACTGATAAGGAAGAAACGTTGATGATTTAAGTGAGAAAACTGGGACTTTAACCTATAATAATTTATTACTGTCTTATTTCTTTTAAGGAAACATGTCAATTTTCTGCATTTTTAGCGTGAACGTTTTCCCAGATTGTGAATTTGAAGCGTCTAAGAAATAAGAGCTGGGGTGTCGGAATAGTGCACCGTCCAGAGCTGCTCCGCTCACGATGCACAAAAGAAGCAGCTCTAATCAGCCCATCAGCTGAACGTTTCACTGAAATTTAATCCAAATGAGCTTGGAGGCTATTTTTTTCCTTCCCAGATAATGTATCCTCGTGGAACTGTAGGACACTGGATGGTGGATGCTGTCGTCTCTTTTAATGTTTCTTTACATTTTTAGCAGATCCACAGTATCATCTAGGTCAGGGGTCTGCAACCTGCGGCTCTGGAGCCACATGCAGCTCTTTGGTCCCTCTGCAGCGGCTCTTTCAAGTCAAAACCACTATAAAACTGAATTTTATTGGATGTTAAACCCACAACAACAAAAATGACGAGTTTTAGTAGTTTTCCTGTCATTTCTTTTACAAATACAGTATGTGGATAGTACTAATACACAGAGTAGAGTATATTCCCTTTAACTTTATGCGTTATTTCTTCAAAGTAGAATGCAGGTGGTCCCCGACTTACGAACGAGTTCCGTTCCTACGCCCGTTCGTAACACGAAAATCGGCGTAAGTCAAAAAATATGTTCAAACGGCACCTCATACGTACAGTACTGTATTTTTACCAAGCACTTATGCTGGGTTCCCACCAAACGCGTTAAAACGCTCCCAACACACCGTGTTTGCTGCTTGTCAACAGATGTCTGTTCACACCGAACGCGTCTGCAGACGCGCAGTGGGAGCAGCGTCTGGCTCCTTTTCCGGTCGGGTTTGTTTTGTTTTCAGCTGTACGTGAGCCTCGTTACTACTTGAGTGGGTTTTCTACGAGCCAAACTGCAGCTCCGAAAGTCTTTGTTGAGATTAAAATGTTTTTTTTATGTTTGGGGTGATCGTACGCTCGAGCGGACAGCGGCAACTGTAAAAATGCCAAGTTTCTTACCGGAGGCTGGTTTCTTCATGGAGGCTCGTTGGGGTAAGTTTAAAAAGTCCAAAAAAAGTCCTGTCGTTGTTGCGTCATCACATAGCAGAGGCTCTCCCGATTGGTTGCTGCGACGTGTCGAGCAGCCAAAGTTCAAATGAATGAACTTTGGCTGCTCGACGCCTCGGCTGCTTTGGACGCGTGCGTGCGCGGAAAAGACCTGCCGCGCCATGTTGCGTTGCTCGGACTGCTCAAGACGCGCTGCCTCGTGCTGCGCCGCGAGGCGCTGCTCCTCCACATAGACTTTGCATGTAAAGTGGCAGCGTTGGCCGCCTGAAACGCGTTTGGTGGGAACCTGGCATTAGCCTCTATCCTAACACATTACCCTACATAATTATCAAAAAACACATACATTCGGAGCCATAATGAAGGGAAAAAAATAGTTAATTTCTTACTGGGAGCTGGTCCTGCAGCTTCACGCGGTCCACAGCATATACAGCAACGTCTGTTAGCATGTTAGCTCGTTGCTCAGCTGTAGCCTCTCTGCCTCGTACTCGTAAACCTCTGCTCCAAACAATAAGGTCTCTGCGCGCGGTCCAGAGTTTTACAGTAAGGTCTGTTAGCATATTAGCCCCTCTGCTCCAGTCAGCCTGTCCCAAACAATGAGGTCTCCTGTTCCACTGAGCGCGTCAAGCTCCCCGCTCCCTCCTGTAAATTTCCGCTGAGTTTCGGTACCGTATTTTCTGGTGTAAAGGCGCATAAACCACGTAACTCAAACAATGCTTTTCAATGGGAGGGCGTTCGTAAAGTCGAAACGTCGTAAGTCGAGACCGTCGTAGCCCGGGGACTACCTGTATTAAAATTTGTCCACAATAAAAAATTAATCACATACGCATGCACAGTTCATTGTTTTAGTTGGAAAAAAAAAAGCCCAAAAAAGTATACAAATATATATTTTTTTACAAGAATCCAGTCTTATGGACTTGTGATCTGGATGTGGGCACCAGTGACCCCCTGGAACCCGAAAAAGAAGAGACGAGTAAAGATAATGGATGGATGGATGGATGGATGGATGGATGGATGGATGGATGGATGGATGGATGGATGGAGTCCAGTCTATTATTTTGTCTCAAATTGTAAAAATATGAATAAATGTTAATCAATGTTGGATGTTTTAGTTTTATAATTTCACTCTTACTGGCCAGAAAAGCCCACTTTAACAAACTTACAGCGCCCCATGGGCCACCAGTTGATAATGACAACAGTATCAAGTTTTGCGGCTCTGGACGCATTTAATTTAGTGAACGATAAAGGTTGCAGACCCCTGATCTAGTTAAATAGCTGAAAAAAATGGCTAATTTTACTCTTTCGCCCAAAATGTTGTCTTTAATTCTGGCTTAAGGCAAAAGGATGATGACATAATCTATGAAGCTAATGTAAAGGAATCTGTTTGGATGTTCAACACTTCAGCTGGCAGTCAAGACGAAACAGAAGCACATAGAGAAGCAGCACTTCACCGTTTCTCTTCTTAAAGTTGACTTTATGCTGTAGACCTCTGTGGGCTCTCCTCTGACTGAGCCAACCACCCACCCATGTATTATACAAATGACTGGAGGCAAAACGGCACAAATTGATCCGAGGAATAAACAAGTCAAGACCAAAGAGTTGATGAAGCAGACATTGATCGGCTCATCCTGTGGGTCTGTGGTACGACGTTCGCGTCCAGTCTTTCTAAAGTGCTTTTATTTCAGCCTCCTGAAATGAGTCAAGTCCTTATTTGCAGGCTCAGCTGGAAATAAATTCATATTACAGAGTCTGTTCTCCTAGCTGGGAGTGAACAGTGACATTTCTCAAACATTTAAAATCATGGCAGCTCATTCAAATAAATTAAAAAATATATATATAAAGAGATTTATCCATTCTGGTTTGAATGCTGTACTGGTTAAGTGATTTTTGTCTGGTAATTTGGAGATTTCCACCATCTTTTGTCACCGTTACAGTCACAGCTGGACAGCTGTCGGCACACAGGAAGTACCTGAGTTTAGGCCCAAGAAACCCTTTAGGGTTTGAAGAGGAGACATGAACGAGGCAGGGCAGAGAGCATTATGGGAGAATTTCCCAGGCAAAGACCCAATAGGATGAACATCAACAGACGAAAGTCAATCTTTCACACAATAATGGCTTTTCAGTCCACTTTTAATTTTATTCTATCCAATCCATCCATTATCTTTTACCCGCTTCTTCCATTTTGGGTCACGGGGGTCAATTTTATTCTATTCAGTCTTATTTTATTCAAGCCAATAGGTTTTTTAAATAATATACTGTATAATCTAAATATTCACCTGGATCTGATCAATGACATGCTGAGGTTAGTAAGATTTTTGGCTTTTATAAAATGAGCCAAAAAGTTGCAGCAACAAACATTTGCCGAAACCTTACCAAGGGCAGGCTTAAAATATTTACTCTCTTTTGTTGTAGTAAATCCCACAGTGAGTGAACAAAATGCTGCCTCCATCGTGTCTCCCTGTGTCTTGATGTTTTACTCATTCATGAGAGGAAATGAAGTGGAACATGTTCTGTGTTAGAAGATGGGGTACAAGTCTGCTGCCATTTGCTTTAGCTTTCACCACCACGGCAGAATATTAACAGACTTTAGGTTTTCTTGTTGAAATATCATAACCTAAAGAGAAATGTGTTCTAAACCGCCTTCGGCCTTTCTTTAACCCTCAACCCTCGTCAGATTTGTCAGGTTGGGGATGAAGAAAAGGTTCGGTTGCTTTCAAGCCGAAATTGATTCGCAGAACGGTGAAGCGGGGAGGCTGCGGAGTACCGTAAACGCCGGTGTATAATACGCTCCGGTGTATAATACGCTTTGGCCAATATTTGGAAATAAATCAGAAAAATCGGTAGATAATACGCTTCGGTGTATAATACGCGCTGCCGTGACAGTCTTTTTTATGGCCACTAGATGGCGCCAGGATACGCCTCCAGGTACAGTCTGCAGGTAAACAGACTACAGGGTGCATTAGCGCCCATAGCGGCCGAAACTGGTACTGCACCATTTTTAGGCCAAAATGAAAAAGCGAATCAGAGCCAAAAATGGGTCTAAAAATATGGGAAAAAATCTGTAGATAATACGCTTCGGTGTATAATACGCAGGACATTCAAATGAGCAATAAAAGTGCGTATTATACACCGGTGTTGGTACTTAACTTTTGTAACATCAGAGAGACGGCGAGACTAACCTGATGCTGAGGGGCACCAAACATGGGCTGAAAAATGAGAGTGAATGCAGAAATCAATAGTGGTGCCCTTTTATCAAAGGAGCATTAATGTCGTCTGAGGATGTAGATCACAAAGCACACAACCTTTTTACATGCATATGTTACAAATTACGGCGAAAAGTTGCAACGTTGCGTTCTAGAATTGCGCCGCTCGGAGCGGCTGCATGTTGGAGTAGCTTGGTTACTTTTGCTTTTGGAAGCTTTTAATTTTAATTCCTCTTTTGCTGGAGGTACAGTAAATCACTTTTTATTTTATTTATTTTATTTTTTTGCATGATTGCTTCCTCTGGTATCAGATGCTGTGCAGCTGGAAGGATTTTTACTGAAACTTTTTTTTACTTTTGGATATTTGTTATTGCGTGTAACCAAGACAACAAGTTTTTTTTTAAACAACCGGGTGAAGCTGATTAACATCTCAAAAGCTCAAATAATACAAAGTATATCGGCTGCAGCCCCAAATCTCAAATAAGTTGAAAAGGAGGTGCCGTAGATGCATTCCCGTCTCCTTGCCAGCTGTGCTCGAGTGCCTGACTGTTGAAATCCTGGAACTAGCAGGAAACACGGCTCGTGACAGCAGAAGGTTGGGATCATCCCTCGGCACCTGCAGCTAGCTGTCCGCAGCGACGAAGAGCTCGGCAGGCTGCTGGGAGGAGTGGCCATCGTTCTGGGAGGAGTTCTGCTCAGCATTCGGGTGGTGCTGCCCGGAGGAACTGAGAGGCCAGCCGAGTCTGGGTGGCCGGATCGGACTGCACCTGTGGCCAGTTTATTCGGATCTACTGTGGGATGGACCTTTACAAGAGATCCATCCTGCCTGCAGCCATCAGTATCTATAAGATCTCTTAATGAAATGAGGATAACGAGTTACAACAACAACCAGAGAGGATGCTAATGACAATAAGCTTCCTTTTTTGGACTGTTTGGTTCACATGGAAAGAGAGGACAGCCTCAACATTGAAGTTTACAGAAAACCAACCCACACAGACCAGTATCTCCTGTTTGACTCTCACCATCCACTGGAACACAAACTTTCTGTCATCAGAACTTTACAGCACCGGGCCGATCACATCCCCACGAAGACAGAAGGGAAGAAAAAGGAACAGAAACACATTGAAAAATCTCTCCAAACATGTGGATATCCTAACTGGGCTTTTGTCAAGTCAGCGAGGAAATTTCCAAAACACAATAAGGAACAGAAAAAGGAGAACAGACGAAAAAACATTGTCATCCCTTATGTTGCTGGACTATCAGAGAATTTCAGAAGGATTTTCAACAAACACAACATCCCAGTACATTTCAAACCCAGCAGGACTCTCAGACAGAGGCTGGTCCACCCTAAGGACAAAACACCTACACACAAACAGAGTGGTGTAGTTTATGCAGTCCAGTGCAGCGAGGACTGTCCAGACTTATACATTGGAGAAACTAAACAGCCAATCCACAGAAGAATGTCTCAACACAGGAGAGCCTCCTCCTCTGGACAAAACTCAGCTGTTCACCTCCACCTCACAGACAAGGGACACTCTTTTGAGGACCAAAATGTACATATTTTGGACCGAGAGCACAGGTGGTTTGAGAGAGGTGTGAAGGAGGCGATTTATGTAAAAAGAGAGAAACCATCGTTAAACAGAGGAGGAGGTCTAAGATTTCAACTTTCTAAAACTTATAGTGCAGCCCTGGATTTGGTCCCAGGCGTCTCACACCTGATGAGAACAGAGGAGCCTTGTTTGTGAATTAGACCAACAAAGACTTTGACAGGTCCCTGTTATCAATGGGTGAAGTGTGACTTGTCATTTCACATACAGTAGGATGTGTGTGTGTGTTCTGTAAGCTCTGTTTTCACACACTGAACTTTGAATGGGTCACAGGTACGTGTTATCCCAAATATGTGGGGGTGTTAGTTTCCAATTTACATATGTTGGTGCGTGTCAATGGTTTGTCCTGTTATAACTGCTCCCCCTCACTGTCTCCTAACTCAATTGATAAAGCTTTTCGGATGAGAAGCGAAACGTCTTGTTTGTCACAAATAAAGTCCAGTTGTTCTGTATTGAACGCCTTTTTTGAGTTACAACAACATTTAATTTTAATAAAGTATTTTTGAATCGAATTAAAATTGAATGTACTGATGCACATTTCTTGGTAGCTGAACCTGTCTGATGACTGGTCAATAAGTTTAACCCTCTGTATATTTTGTCATCCAGTACGATTTACTCTATTTAGATCAAACTCGGTCTTCAACTGCGGCTCTGAAAGAGCTATTTTATTAAAAGCCACGGCCACAGGTTGTGTCTGACAAGTTGTTTCCTTAACTCCAATTCCATGTTGCACACTCCTGATGTTTAATGCCCTACATCTCCGAGATTTATATAGAACCAGAAGAACTCTGTTCAGTGCATAAAAATTAACATCACAGAGGGAGAAACGGGTTCTGAAAAGCTATTAGAGAGCCAGGGTGACGCCACATTTAAATCCCCAATAGTACGACACGTGAAACGGTTCTTATTTGATTCCTTCAGAGTTGTATCCGTTGCACTCGAGGACATCAACTGATGGATTTCTTTCTGTTATTTGCTTCGAAATGGCTCTGGAAGGGCGAGGCGTTCTTGTTTGCATCTTGTTTACGTGGGTATATTTTTGTTTGAAGTTGCTGGTGTCTGAATTAGCCCAGGAGGATACGCACTGCCTGTAGCGTGGCAGCCACATCTGACAGAGCAAGACGTGTAATTTATACCACTTCCTGCTAATGAACCTCACTGTACGCTGTGACTTTAGAAATGCCATTCTGGCTGCTGCCCTGCAGCCAGATGAGCAGCCTGTGGGTGGAAGTGCGTCCATGCACGGAGCCCGGGGGCAGCAGATTTGGAAGGAAATCTGAAGTTGTCTCGGCTCCGTCTCATTAAAAACACATTACAGCTCACGCTCCCCCTGCACCACCCACTCAGCCAACATTGTCTGTCTGCTGAAATTGTTTTTTTTCTACTCAAACTTACAGGTGAGAAGAGAAATGTTTCAGCAGATAAAGGATTCCTCCTAAATAAAACAAAACAAAAAAACTGTATTTTTGTCATTTTATTGCAGTAAAGTGCACAAACCCTCAAAGGAGTGGCTGTGTGGGCAAAGATGTTGTCTGCTTTCCCAGAGTTTTCAGAAGCTAAACATTTTAACGCTTGCACCAATTTGTAATGAGAATTAATTAGGAAAATATGCCAGATCAGTAATGGTCAAACTGAAGTTTTATCAAAGTATGAATCTTTTTTTCTAATGCAACATTTTCCTGCTTTTCGTTTATTACAAATAAATTTAAAATATGTGATCACTGTTGGCTGATTTCAATGTTTGATCATTTTTCATTATACGTTGATTAACCTGCAGGTTTTTTTTTTTTAATCACACCACTCATGTTTAATGAGACTACAGTGTGATAGTGGCTATTGCATCTGATTAATTTTATTTCTATTTAATTTTTGCTTTTTAATTCAGGAAATTCATCAGTAAAATCCAAAGAATTGTTAAGAAAATAAGGCATTTGTTATTCCAGAGAGCAATATTCTCTTTTTTTATTTTATTTCACAAACCCAAAGTCAAGAAATGTTCCACTAAATGGAGAAATTAAATTGAAATGAATATAGCTCCAAACAGTTTGTCAACTTGATCTTGGCTGGAGAAAATGTTAAATAAGACATATATTTTTTACATTATACTACAGAGTTTTCATGAGACTTTTTGGAGGAGCAATGTTTCAAAATGAAGTTGGGTCAAAGTTATGCATAAAACATTCTGAAGACTATTGAATGAAGTTTGTAGAACAAGCTGATTTCCAAGTCGTATGTATCAGAGAGTACTGTGCCAAAATACAGACTTTTATATCTCTTCCTTTTCTCTCCAATTAAATAAATATTGATATTTTCCACCGTATAAGTCACAGTTATGCATCACCGCTGACCCATCACATTTATTATGCATTTATTTAATGGTCAAAGCAGCTTCATTTCACCTGCGCGGCGCCATCCATCCATTGCAGCCAGAACTAGCTCTCCAGTGTTCCTCCACCTGTACGAGCTGAGTGAAGCGAGCGTGCACGGGAGGACTCGCTGTTGCAATTCTTAGATATTTAACTAGATTAACACTTAAAAACAATTATTTGTTTGCTCGACATTATAGTAAAGTTATGTCTCAGTTGAACTTTTCCTTAATAAATGCACTTTAATGGTCAAAACGGCTTCATTTTGCCTGCGGCGGTGCGGCACCATCCAACCATCCATCCATTGCAGCCAGTGCTGCTAGCTCTCCAGGGTTCCTCCACCTGCACCAGCAGAGTGAAGCAAGCGTGCACAGGAGGACTCGCTGCAGTTCTTTGAAATTTAAACTTTTGTCAAAAATTGAGTTATGAATATGGAAGAAAAAAAAGAGAGTTGCAGGAATTACAAAAAAAACCTGCGACTTATATGATAGAAAATACGGTAATTTGCTATTTCTTTACAGATACTGTACGGTAAAATGTTGATATGGGTTGTCTTTAACGAACATACCAGTGTGAGACTGAAAAATCCACACAACATGGGAAATGTTTAATTGCTTGTTTTGGAGAAGGCATACAAAATGTGGCTTTTTGGACCTTTTTAGGGGCTGCAAAGAAAATGACATTATTTGAAATCATTGTGAGTGTTGGAAAAATTCTTCATAAATTGTCTCTCAGGAGTGCAGGATAGAAGTTTTGACAAAATGCGTTCAAAGAAACTTGCGAGGTAATGCAATTTGCACCCTCCAAATCTAACAGAGTGTTATCCCTGCAGCTTGCTAACAATAAAACAATTATTTATACATTCCAAGCGATGCCAGCTAAAGGAGTTCCAGCCGACGAACACTCATCATGTTTTGACGTGTCGAGCTGAAGAAGAGCAACTGTTTAAATGATCAAAAGCTGAAGGAAAGTAACCAGACTTGACTGTAACTGACATATAATCGTTTTCTATCAGTGAGTTTTTAACTCTGAATACAGTTAGGGTACCTGTTGTTCAAATGAAATGTACTAAAATATACCTCAGTTTGACCTAATATAGTTCAGTTTGAAGTTAGTGGTTCCCAAAGTGGATTGTGCTCATGTTGAACTGGGTTGTCAGCAAATTTTGTATATTTAAACTGGCAGCACAAGCTTTATTTATGATCGTGCTGCGGGTCGGGAGGTTGGGCATTAAAAAAAACATTTAGAACATTGGAAACGCGTATTTTCAAGTAATAATGAGCTGTATGCTCAGCCAGATACATTTCTTAATATTTTAATCTTTCAGCAGTTATGAAAAGGTCTGAGTGGCCAAATGATCATTTTAACTCTACCCATTTAGAGTTGTGCAATAAAGAATGAATGCCTGAACCGATCAAATTCAGGCTGAGAGCAACGAGATTGTGCAAGAAGAAACAAAAGAAGCCAAGAAGCTCTGAACAAAGAGAGAGGCAGGAGTAAGGATGTGAGCGAGGGAGAGATGAATTACAGCCAGCTCATGGAATCAATAATATTACATATCACTGCCCGGCTGCGCCGCAGATCTGTTTCTTTCCCCTAACTGAGCACAGAGGCTGGCAGATGCAAAGAGCAGAGCCTTATTGAGGAACATGTTTAAGAAAAAAAAGGGAAAAAGGCTCAAACTTGGCTTTAAACCGGATATTTTCCTCCTGTTTGTCAGCTTTATATCAACAACTCTCCCACACTTGTGCTTTTTTCCCATTTGTGTGACAGCTGCCCTCCCTCTGACTTCTCTCAAGTCCAAACAAAGAAGATTAATACCATGCTGCAACATTCATGTCACTGCCTTATAGCACTCCTATACATTTTTACCTACTGTCTAATATAGAGAGGATGATTTACTGCTCGTTGTACAGGAGAAAACCAGATAAAATTCAAATGCGTTGCTATAAATTCACCTAAAACCCGTTCTGAACCAACACATCATTAGTTTTTCTTTCTATTTATCCTTCTAAAGTTTATAATTTTGTTTTTTTGTTTGTACGTTGTTGTAAAATTATAACAATAATCAGAAAAAGTTTTGAGGAAAACCGTTGTTCATCTATTTTCATTTAAGATATTCTTCACATTGGCACGTAAAGTGTAAAGCGAACGCTAGCATGTGACATTTAGCATGGAAGCTAAAGGCAAAAAAGCTTCTGCTGTCCACAATTTGCTCTCTTTTTGCGGCAGTAATTTATTCAACTGCCGTATTTGCCATCATATAAGTCGTTTCAGTCCAAGTATGTCTAATAAAATTGAAAAAAACATAAATATATTGTGTTTGTTATGCGTCACCGCTGACCACCTGGAAACGTTGGCAGGTGTTGTGCCAAAAATCGATTTGCTGCCAAATGGTGGCCGAGGAAGCGTGCACAAGAGGACTTTTAAAATAATTTAACAAGATTAACACTGAAAAGCATTTATTTGTTTACTTGAAATTATACCAAAAGTGTGTCTCAGTTGAACTTCTTCTTAATAAATGCACTTTGACGGTCAAATCTGCATTTTTTTTTTTGTTGATTTACGGGAGCACAAAGAGGGCGGACTCACTGTGCATTTCGTCAAAATTTAACAAGATTAACACCTAAAAACAATTATTTGTTTCCTCAATATTATAGTAAAAGTGTGTCTCAGTTGAACTTTTCCTTAATAAATGCACTTCAATGGTCAAATCAGCTGCATTTCACCTGGGCAGCATGGAGAAATGCAGCTGATTTGACGTTTGCTCCAGACGTTCTGGAGCGATGAAGGTGGCTTTGTATGGCAAGCCAAGTTTCTCATTAATAGCCACATTTACCTATTAATGAGACACTGGCTTTCCATATTAATTGAGGGCCCTCTAGTGGCTGAAAATGGTAGTGTTTAATATTTTCCATGTCAGAATGAATGAAATCATCAAATTTCAGCCAAAAGTTGGGTTATAAATGAGGGGGAAAACGTAAATAAGTCACTTCACCCTTTAAGTCGCAGGGCATCCAGATGTATGCAAAAACGCGTGACTTATACAGCAAAAATACGGTAAATTAAATTGTATGAAACTTTATTGATACCTTAAATAAAATGTTGCAGTGGGCTGTGCATTATTGTTTACCAGCTGCAAGAGAATTGTGCAACTCTCCCTTTTTACTATTTTACTAGACGTCATTTATGAGAACAAACAATGCCAACCATATTTATTTATTTTTTTGCATGTTCAGCTTAAAGTAGTTTAATAATCTCAAACTAAAGTGACCAGAAAATTATAATGAATACATGTTTTTAACACTTGTTTTTTTGTTCACCAAATCCTCCATAATATGGAAATATGTTTATTTTTGTTTCATCCATGCCGTTTTATAGGTTTCTAGTCTTTTATTTTTCGTTTTATATTCATAGTTTTTGCTGTTATTATTTTTTTTCCAGTAGTATACTTAAAGGTGACACCTGAAAAACAGCTGCTGCTTTTGCACGGATGACTTTCAGAGCAACAGACAGAGTTTGTTACTCATGCGGCTGAGACGGAGACGCATTTAAATGCAAATTCTCCTCTCCACATTATTGATCGCTTAACTCTCCCTGCCCGGTGGATGCTGTTATTTTTTTTTTTGCACACTTTGCAGTTCCCCTGTACTTGTGGATAGTGTGGCACCCCATTATAGAGCTTTGAAATCAATAACCTCAGTATCATTAAGTAAAGACTGCTCGTCTTTGGAGGACTCGGTGCCAGTGCAGAAGAATTAAAGCACCTTTGATGTTTGCAAGAAATGGACCTGCTGAACATAAAATTTTCATTATTTTTTTTTTTACATCAATATTAACTTTTTTTTTCTTTTTTACAGCCTGAAGACGACCCTGAAGAAGCGGCTTTCGGGTGATGTGGTCAACCTGGCAGGAATCCCGCTGTCTGGACGCGACGTCCACCGTGTGGCCTTCTACCTTCAGAACAGCATGGACGCCGTCTCGGCGGTGGACCTGAGCTTCACCGAGCTGCAGGACGAGAGCTTACGCCTGCTGCTGCCCTGTCTGAGCTGCCTGCCAAAACTCGCCACGTTAGCCGTCAACGGCAATCGCTTGACAGCCGCCATCTTGAAAGACCTGATGGAGACGGTGAAGGACCCGCAAAGGTTCCCCAGCCTGGCCTGGATTGACATGGGCAACAACGTTGACATCTTCACCGTCCCGCAGCCGCTCCTCGTGGCCCTGCGGCGACGCTTCGGTTTGCGCAGCAGCCTCCCCACCATTTATGAGTACAGCGAGGCGTTCAGGAGCTACAACCCAAACATGGAGACTTCCGTGGAGGAGCCCAGTCTGTACGAGGAGGGGGATGCGAAGGAAGACACACGGGAGGAGGAAGAGGAGGAGGATAGACTGGAAGTTCAAGCCTGGGGTCTTCGAGAAGGAAACGTGTCCAAAAATGTAACGCTCCACTTCTGTGGGAGGTGATCGCCCAGGGCGGTTTCTTTCTGACTGGCAGCTTCTTGTATCCTCAAGCCTGCCTGACCTGTCGGTGCTGCAGAAGACGCTGACGTTGACCCGCACGTTTCTGAAAATAACTTTCAAACGAGGAAATACGGTGCATCCCGATGGATGCACAGACTGCAGCAGACAACTCTGCTTGTAGTCCGTGAGAATAAATGTGTGAATCAGTTTGACCTTCTTTTATTCAGGGGAGTTAGTGCGTCGCTTTGTGTTCCTAAATCTGTGGGATTTCCGCCACTGAATCGTCCCATTGTCTGTAACTGTCCTGAGCAGCCAGAGAGAAAGTGCCTTTCACAAGGGCACGTCGGCAGAAGCTGTTTTAACGCTAAAAGGGATAGTTTTCTACGGTGGCCGAGGGGTGCAAACGCGCAGCAAAAACAGAACAGCACGCTGCAAAAAGAAAACGGCGTTCCAAAAGTTGAAACACGCATCAAAATGAAAACAACAGCGTTCCAAAAGTTGAAACACGCATCAAAATGAAAACAACAGCGTTCCAAAAGTTGAAACACGCATCAAAATGAAAACAACAGCGTTCCAAAAGTTGAAACACACATCAAAATGAAAACAACAGCGTTCCAAAAGTTGAAACACGCATCAAAATGAAAACAACAGCGTTCCAAAAGTTGAAACACGCATCAAAATGAAAACAACAGTGTTCCAAAAGTTGAAACACACATCAAAATGAAAACAACAGTGTTCCAAAAGTTGAAACACGCATCAAAATGAAAACAACAGCGTTCCAAAAGTTGAAACACACATCAAAATGAAAACAACAGCGTTCCAAAAGTTGAAACACGCATCAAAATGAAAACAGCAGCTTTCCAAAAGTTGAAACACGCATCAAAATGAAAACAGCGCTCCAACAGATGAGGCGCACTGCAAAAGATAAGTCGCGCTCCCAAAAGAGGACGACCTGCAAATACAGAACGAGCTGCAAATAGAAAAGCCACAACGGAAGTGCTCCAGACCACTAGGGGCAGTCGAACAAAGAACAAATCATAAGCATATTATAGTTTTCGGAATGGCAATAGTTATTTGTGTATTTTAACTTATTTATTACTGAAGAATGTTTTACACATCGAAACTATCCCATTGTATTTGTTTTAATACTGTGCGATAGAGGGGTAACGTATTGATGCCTGGTTGGCTTAGTGGTCTAACACATTGCCTCGAATGTGGGAGATCTGGGTTCGATTCCCGGTCTCGGAAATTTTTGTGGTATTAATTTTTTTTTTTTAAGCCTTTTGTTTTGGATAAATCGGATGGAATAGATAAATACATCTACATGTTTATTATTTGTTGTTGCTTGGTTTATGTTGTTGGCAAGACTTTTAGCTTGTTTTAGGTTGTTGCTGGAGGAGGCGTGACAACCCCCAACCTCCTCCCCACGCCTGCTGCCTAAAACAAACTAAAACTCTAGCCACCAACATAAACCAAGCAACAACAAAGAATAAACATGTAGATGTATTTATCTATTCCACCCGATTTATCCAAAACAAAAGGCTTTAAAAAAAAAAGAAATTAATACCACAAAAATTTCCGAGACCGGGAATCGAACCCAGGTTTCCCATATTAGAGGCAATGTGTTAGACCACTAAGCCAACCGAGCATCAATACATTGCCTCTCTATCGCACAGTCTTAAAACAAATACAACGTGATAGTTTCGATGTGTAAAATATTCTTCAGTAATAAATAAGTTAAAATACACAAATAACTATTGCCATTCCGAAAACTATAATATGCTTATGATTTGTTCTTTGTTCGACTGCCCCTAGTGGTCTGGAGCACTTCCGTTGTGGCTTTTCTATTTGCAGCTCGTTCTGTATTTGCAGGTCGTCCCCTTTTGGGAGCGCGACTTATCTTTTGCAGTGCGCCTCATCTGTTGGAGCGCTGTTTTCATTTTGATGCGTGTTTCAACTTTTGGAACACTGTTGTTTTCATTTTGATGTGTGTTTCAACTTTTGGAAAGCTGCTGTTTTCATTTTGATGCGTGTTTCAACTTTTGGAAAGCTGCTGTTGTTTTCATTTTGATGCGTGTTTCAACTTTTGGAACGCTGTTGTTTTCATTTTGATGCGTGTTTCAACTTTTGGAACGCTGTTGTTTTCATTGTAATGCGTGTTTCAACTTTTGGAGCGCTGTTTTCTTTTTGCAGCGCGTTTGCACCCCTCGGCCACCGTAGGTTTTCAGAAGTTATTCTATATTTTGTTTTGTTTTTTGACATAAAAAAAAATATGTAGAGCTGCACAAAAGTACGTTGACCCTAAGGTGTAAATGAACAACATAAAAAAACGGAATTACATTTGGAAAAACACAACAACATTTGAAAAAACACAACATTTGAAAAAACGAAATTACATTTGAAAAAAACAGAATGACATTTGAAAAAACGGAATTAATTAAGCCAAAGCGGAAGTGGCCAGAATCACATTAGACAAAACGGAATTACATTAAGCCAAACCGGAAGTGGCCGAAGCGGAAGTGGCCCGAATCACATTAGAGAAAAACAGAATTACATTTGAAAAAACAGAAAAACATTTGGAAAAATGGAATTACATTAATCCAAACAGATTTTTTTTATGTAAAACTGAAATGTACGTCAACAAAACTTCATTACCTTGAAGATCCTTCCGAGTTCTTCCAGCGTCATGTCTTCTTTAAGCTTGAACAAAACAGTTTATACAAGCTAAAGTATAGTATGCTAACTACCTCTCTGTGTGTGTGTTGTGTTCAGTTTTATGTTGTTAATAAAGATTTTTTTTATTCTGTTTGGCTTAATGTAATTCCGTTTTTTCCAAATGTCATTCTGTTTTTCAAATGTAATTCCGTTTTTCTCTAATGTGATTCCGGCCAATTTGCTTTGGCTTAATGTAATTCCATTTTTTCCAAATGTTATTCTGTTTTATTTTTTTTTATTTTTTTTTCAAATGTAATTTCGTTTTTCAAATGTAATTTCGTTTTTTTCAAATGTAATTTCGTTTTTATTTTCAAATGTTGTGTTTTCGTTGTTTTTCCAAATGTAGTTCCGTTTTTTTTTATGTTGTTCATTTACACCGTACCACAAAAGTCTTCACAATCACAAATAAAACAGTACTTTTGAGAATATTTTGTTTTATTCATGAAAAGCAAACTGATAAATGTATATCTGTTATGTTCTGGTTCATATTTATATCATAGATTCTGTTTGGCAATGGAAGAATTTATTTTTTTCTTTGAAAAACAAACAAAAAAAGCAACCAATCTTAATAAATCAAACCATGAGTCTTTTTGATTATGGCCACACTGAGTGTTACACCCTGAAAGATGCAGAAATAAAATCTTCAGAGTCAAAATTGCTCTATAATTCCAATCTGGATAATGCACACCAAGAGCCGCCTCATTAATGTCATCCTCAAAGCCGAGCACAAACATGGAAATGTTGTTGAATAAAGATATGGATGGTGCCAGAAAAATATAGAATAGTTCAGAGCTGCCAAGAGAAGACAGTTCAGCTTCCAAGTAAAACCTTGGGAAAGTTTTTTAGGTCATCCAGGCAGAGTCCAGATTTAGACAAACCTGGAGATGCATCTAAATGAGCACATCTTGATATGCACTGTTCAAACTGGATTTTTGCACAAAATATTTAAGAAACTTTAAGGAAAATATGCCATTTTGGCATTTTAGGTGAATTACAGAAGCGGCTAAATCCACTTTAAACACAAACTAAGTGAAAAGTCTGAATGCTAAAAGATTCAACCATAACTTTTACGTTAAGCAGAAAATGTGGCCAGCATATTCAAATTTGTGTTTTCAGTTTACCTTCTGCTGAAACAATTCTGAGTAAATATCCAGCAAAGTGATTAATTTAATTTGAACAGATGTTTGTGCTTTGACATAAGTTTTCAACCTGGGCTCAGCTGCAGCAAGATTTGATCAAAAAGTGCTTCTAATTCTTCAAACACATTTATTCAGATTTTTAAATATACAATGTCTGGAGTGACACAAACCAATAAAATCCCACTAGATCCAGACCAATTCAGCTTTTCAGCAGAGGTGTTTTGGTCTGTGTTGTTGTGCCGATGCTGCATGTGTGCAGAGAGCAGAGACTTGTTGTGCTGCACACCTTCAGACAAACCAGATGTTTGAGCCACGGCTCCTCCACTCTCCTCCATTCAGCTGCTGACCAGAGGATCTGCTCTTTTCTTAGAAGGTAGATCATTTTCTCTAACGGTGGTTTGTGAATGATTTAATTTATGAATCTGGCTTGAAATAGAAGAAATAAATGCCCAGTTTTAGGATTTAAATAAAATTCTGTGTCCTGCCTACAATGTGTTCTATTCTTTTCCCAGGTTTGGATTCAAACAAACAAAATATTGTTTTCTTGTTTTTTAAGAACTAGGATGCTCGATTTGTACATTTGTTAACGTTTCTATGAGAGGATGATCAGAGTGTTTGTGTGCGTGTGTTGTGGACACGCAGAGTAAATTACCACCTTTGATCGCAGTAATGAAATGTTTGCTCATTTGCACTTTAAGGACAACTCTGTTCCTGAAGCGTTGGTTTTATTGTGAGTCATTGGCATAAAAAAACAAGCTGCTCCATCACACACACACACAATGATCCCGTGAAACTTTTTGTAATTTGCACGTTAAATTATTTGACTTTTTACCAAACTTTATGTTGATGCATCTTATTGTGGAAATTGTGCAAAGTTTTGATTTTTACTCATGGACTTCGGGTTTAATTTAAAGATGGAATGGTTGTTTGTAGGGATGCACCGATCCACATTTCTCACTTCCGATCCGATACCGATGCATAACAATAGAGTATCGACCGATACCGATACTTTTCCGATCCGATATCGGTGTTCAAGCATAGGAGGCTGTAATAATTAAGTTCTTAAAGGGAGAGCACGTATGTTGTACAAAACTCGGACTTGTGTGAGGTAAACCCAAAGAAGACACTCTGAGCCTCACTACAGTAATTCACAAACAAATGGCATACAAGAAGAGGCAGGTCTCTTCCACAGACGTCCTTCTGACTCATGGTGCAAGGAACACTAGTCTAAAATACTGCTAAGCATTATGGGAAATCATCACATTCTACTCCCCATTTTCTAGTCTTATTTTTAATTCTGGCACTATATGAGTTGTAATTCTTGTTGAATTTTATCAACAGATACAGATTTAATCTATAATTGAACACTAATATACCGCTAAGTAACAATGTTAAGACAGAAGTCACAGAGTATGGTGAAATATATGTGCTCTCTGACATCTAGAAAGTATCGGAAATATCGGCAGGTTGGTTCCGATACCCGATACTTACATTCTGCTGGTATCGGATACCGATACCGATACTGGATCGGATCTGCCCCATCCCTAGTTGTTTGCAGCCGCTTAAGAATAAATCTAATTTATTTAATATAATGGGGTTTGTGTGGATTTCTGCTCTTTGGATGAAGGTAAAACAAAATTTAGAAAAAAGAAAAGTTGGCGAATTCATTAAAAAGGTTTTGTTTTACAGAAGCATTTACACTTCTCCTATAAAAGAGTGTATATTTATAAGTTTTAATGCAACTTGTGAAGTTTTACTAACACGAGTCGCTTTTTGATTCATAAACCTAACTACTATAGTTAGAAACATGAAATAGTTCATTTTATTAAGTGCCTTGCTTGCCAAACATTAAAACAAAGATTTTGTATTATTTATTTATTGTTTATTTATTTGTTTATTTATTATTTAACCAGGCAAATCCCACTGAGATCACAACTCTTTTGCCAGAGAGGCCTTGGTTTGAAAGCAGCCTAACTGGTTTTTGAACTGGGGTGAAACCGGTGCATACTGAGAAAACCCACACAAACATGAGGACAGCATGCAAATACCACACAAAGTTCGCAGGGCTCGATACCAGAACCTTTTTGCTGTGAGGCAACATTGCCAGCCACTAACCACCCTGAAGACTAGCCGTGCAACTTCACCCATGGCATTAAAGCTCAGGTTGCTGAAAGATGATAATCAAACGGTCTGAGTGGTTAGCATTTTTATGTCTGAGCAGAAATCAAAGTTAGTTGTTGATTCTGAGCACATCGATGCTGAAACGCTTCTTTTGTTTGCGTGAATTACTAAGGACAGCAGCTGCAGCTTAATAAGGCTGCCTATTTTGTGCCTTCAGGGTCTAATCTGTAATTCAATTAATTTAGAAAGAAGAAAAGACACAAGAACAACATTCAGATCCGTTCTGTTTTCATAGGATCCCACATAAGGACCAGACTACTAATGTTCAACAAGGACCTGAGTGAAGAAGGATGGCAAGTAACAAAGACCAGAACTTTTCTTAACAAAAAAAACTATTTCAAGGCAGAATAAACTTAACCGTACTGAAGGAGCATGAAACAGCAACAAACTAAGGAATCTTGGCTGTGTGTGTGCAGTATGTATACAAGCGCAGAGGGGGGCTCAAAGTGCAGCATTTGTCATATAAAGGACCAGATGTGCAAGAAGAGCAAAACAAAAGAAAACAAAGATGAACAAAAACAGGCACCAAACCAAAGAGATATAACCTGAAGTAATAAGAGAGCATGATACATAGAACCAAGACATTTAAAACTAAATCAAAGCACCTAATCTCTTGTGGGTGCTGGCAAACAGCAGCTGATATAATGGATTTGTTGCTTTTTTAGTCTATTTGGGGGGAGGTTTTGTACATTTACAAGCCCTCTGCACCCTGTAAGTTTGGACTGGTATCAAAATCAGCACAAATACTTGTCTGCAGAATGTCTGACATGCATTCTGATCTTTATTATTATTATTTTTTTTTGCCTTGCATGTTTCAGTGGCTCCATATATCACCCCTACCCATGTGACCAGCACACGTTTGACAGTTCATCTTTTCTTGTTTCATATCATCCATCCATTATCTTCCGCTTGTTCCGAAGTTGGGTCACGGGGGCAGCAGCTTGAGCAGAAAGGCCTGGACATCTCTTTCCACAGCCACCTCTTCCAGCTCTTCTGGAAGGATTCCAAGGTGTTCAGCCGAGAAACGTACGGTAGTCTCTCCTTAGTGTCCTGGCTTTTTCCTGTGGTCTCCTCCCAGTCGGATATGCCCAAACCACCTCAACTGGCTCCTCTTGACGTGGAGGAGCAGCGGTTCTACTCGGAGTCTCTCCCAGATAACCAAACTTCTCACACTATCTCTAAGGCAGAGTCCAGCTACGTTGCGGAGGAAACTCATTTCAACCGCCTGTATCCATGATCTCATTCTTGCGGTCACTGCCCAGAGCTCATGACTATAGGTGAGGGGAGGAGCATAGAATGACTGGTAAACGGAGAGCTTTGCTTTGCAGCTCAGCTTCCTCTTCACCACAACGGACCGGCACAGAGTCCACAATACTGCAAATGCCACACCAATCCATCTGTCAATCCCATGCTCCATTCTTCCCTCACTCGTGAACAAAACCCTGAGATACTTGAACTCTTCCACTTCCAACCTCACTCTCAACCCAAAAAGAGCAATCCACCCTTTCTTGACTGAGCACCATGGCCTCAGATTTGGAGGTGCTGATCCTCATCCCAGCGGCTACACACTTGGCTGTGAACCGGCTCTAGTGAGAACTGAAGATCACGGCACAATGATGCCAACAGGACCACATCATCTGCAAAAAGCAGAGATGAAACCCACCGAACCGGAAACCCTCTGTTCCCTGGCTTCATCAAGAAATCCGGTCCATGAAAGTTATGAATAGAATCGGTGACAACGAGCAGCCCTGGCAGAGTCCAAATCCCACCCTGAATGGACCTAACTTATGTAAAAGATCAGCTGCCCATCTTTGATACAGCTATCTTTAATGTGCACGATTACCGACAGGATCGAAGGATGGTAGGAGATTCGGTCTGGTTCACTGCGAGCCTTTTATTCAACATGTCCGCCATTCATCTGGTCGGTACAACAACACAGTAACTAACGTAACGTTGCGTCAACTACGTAACTACGTCATCACGCACATTCTAACATAAGCACGTATATGTACATGACAGGATGTTACAACTTACTGCAGGCAATGTGAACCGTACTCCTTGTATGGGGACCGGACAGCCAGTAGCAATGGGCCCCTAATCCAGTACTTGCGGAGCACCCCCCATAATTTACCTCGATGAACACTGGCAAACGCCCTCTCCAAGTCCACAAAACACATGTAGACTGAATGGACAAACTTCCATGACCCCTCAAGGAGCCTTGTGAGGGTAAAGAGCTGGTCCAATGCCCCACAGCCAGGGCAGAACCTGCATTGTTACTCCTGGATCTGAAATTTGACCAATGATAAGACAAAATTCTTTAAATTCAGTGATCTTTTAGAAAAATACAGTTTTTATCCACTAAAAGCTGCACAACAAGCTGTGGTAAAACGTAGTGCAGCCTGTTTTTTAATGACAGATTTGATCTTTATAGAAACATCTGTGCAGCATCTTGTTAGGAAAGTGTATTTCTGTCTCCCTCTGTCTGTCCTTATTCTTGCAGGTCTGTGAACCGTCCCAGCTGGTGGAGCACAGCTGTTGGCAATGACAGCTGATTACAGTACGCCCCTTCATAAAGCTGAGTCATTCCACTACTTTTCGTTGGACCATTACCGGTAGTTACCAAATGGAGTTTAACCGACAACCCCTTGTGCTCTCGATGATAACTGTGAATCTAACTTACCTTGCACGTTTTTTGGAATACCGGTCTTCTCATTATCTCTTATGACTCCTCTTCAACAGAAAGTCAACTTCTCCTGCAACACTGAGACAAATCTGGTCACTTAGAGGCTTCCACTTCCTGGCCCAGTAGCCCACCTGCTCTCCAGCAAATACCACCTGCCTCTCCTGGTCTCTTTACCTTTTCCCATGAGTGCAGAACCAAAGTCCTAACAGTCGCCCTTCAAGCCTGGAAAACAAACGCACCAAGAGACTCTCCTTTGCTACGAGACAAACTAATCCTCTGGATAACTTATCCTCACCTCTTGCTGTCCTCCACAGATCCTCCGAACCTTGGTGCTGTTCCATCCTTGTAAAGAAAACTATTTACACTTTTACTTTTTATCTAGTTTGCTGCTTTTCAGTTGTCGGTACTCTGAGTTCTGGCTACGCATTATAACTTGCCAAAACGATACATTGTAACAAAATTTTAATAATGAAATAAATAGATGACTGCAACAATTAAATGTATCAACGAGGCAACAAAAAAAATCAGACTCATTCTGAAAATGGTGATTCTAATCTACTAATACATCATTAAACTGTGTGTTCTCCAAACCTGAACATTAATCACAGAGTCAGGCCTGAGCTCAAGCTCTGGGGACCTTTTATCTTCTCTCTGCTCAGCATTCAGCAGCTGGTTTCCATGTCAGCATTTAATGCTGGTGTTGATGAGGGAGGTTCCCTGCACGGGCCTGTGGGAGGCAGAATAATGTCAACATACTGCTGACTTGTAGCGACTCTGCTAGCGTGGCATTTTCATGTTTGCAGGGGCAGAGCCTGGGGCCGTCCATCTGCGCTCTCCCATCCGTCCCACTAAAGGAAACGGCGGTGTCAGAGAAGCCAGGATCGGGTTCTGGTTTGTAGCTGACACACCCCTCAGGCGTTTAAAATAACTGCTTCCTGTCTGTGTATTTACTCAATTATGGCACTTAAATGCACAAAATAAAAGTTCAATATCAAGAAGTATTTGGATAAAAGATGAAACATTTCAATAAGGAAGAACCTGTCCAGAGGACATGACCTTGATTAATCTAACTGGATTACTGCATCAGGACAAAAGTTCAATGTGTTCCCTCAGAACCAAGTCAACCATCTTTTATTTTTAGGAAATAATCATTTTAAGTTAAATGATTTTCTGCCATTTTTAAAAAGGGGTTGTTTTTAACAGAATTACCTCTACGTAATTCCTTTAATTATCTATTTTTAAGCACATGAACTTCCAAAATGGAAATTTTGTCTATACAAAACATCGTTGAAATGTGCTAAATTTAAAAAAGACAGTAAAAAGCCGTTCTCCATCAGATGTTTTGATCCTTTTTTTCATTGCAGCTGGTTCATGAAGGATTCTGCTCCAAGCGGAGCCAAGACCAAAGTGGATTGACGTCGGCTCCAGAAATATGATGCTCCTGCCTGAAGTGCCCCAGGCCACACAGAAAGTGCTGCAGTAAACTGCAAAAAATAATGCCATAGAATCATACCATGAAACCTAATGACAATATGAATTTTATTTATAGAAAATAGATTTTACACGAGCCAAACGTTTTGAGACTGGGGTTTTACTAAAGGTGAATTAATCCAGCTGGGTCTTGGACTAGCCATTAGCTCATTACTCTGGTCTGAACTCAACTTGTTTTTTCAAACTGAGGTTGTCCAAAAAGCTAAAACAAGTAAGTTATTAGTTTTTTATAGCATTTCCTTCAGACCTAATTTCAAAAATGGGTTACTTTTAAAAGAAAACTTGTAGCAACCAGCCTGTGAGCTCACACTAGCACACACAGAACTGCCAGTAATATTCATAAACATTTATATTTTTACTTTGTCTGAAGTTGGGACTGATGGGCCCAATGTTATTAACATAATAATCAGTTTAATATTGTAATTTTTCTCTTGTGTGTTGAATCTGTGGACTTTTAGTCGTCTTCAACAGTGTTTTAATCTTTTTGCAGGCAAATGTAAAACATATTTTTAAGGTTACTTTCACCTGATGTGCAAAATATTATTTTGATGCTGCATTCTTGAATTAAAAACATTATTTATTTTTTTGCAACTGTGACTGTTAAAAAATGACAGACTTTTTTTATGAGGCAAGAAGATCGTTGTAGCTTATTGCACTTTCAGCTCTGATGTAGAAATCTTGTGAAATCTAAGAATATTTTTGCATTCACTTAAATAAACAACCTCAAAGATCTGCAGAAATATTTTTGTTTTTTTTGGTACATTTCAATTTGTATTGTATTTTCTACAAATATGTGTTAAAACCGTGTTGTTGATTTTTTTTACAAATCACTTTTTTCCCCCTTTTTTTTGCAAGACGTTCCAAGATACATCAGGAAATCTTTTCCGGAAAAAGGAAACTGTGGCGCCACCCTGGAGTCAGGCCTGGGGTGAGGTCACCAGTGAGCGCCTAATGGTCAAGTCTTGGCTCCTGGAGCCAATAACAGTTTGCCAGCTCCACGTGAACCCTACCACCTGCTGTGCATGTCATGTAAGGGAAGGGTCCCTGACCATGCCGATTCCTAGAGTCATAGACTAACTTTAGGGACGTGGAACATCACCTCAGTGATGGATAAGGAGTCGGAGCTGGTGTGTGAGGTTGAGTGGTACCAACTAGATGTTCAGCCCGGGCTGAATGCCTCAGTGTTGGAGTTTTCCTCAGTGAATGAGAGAGTTTTGTTTCCATGTCTTCAGGCTGCAGAAGGGAAGGTTCTGACGGTTGTTTGTGCTTATGCACCAAACATCAGTTCAGATGACCTGGACTTTCTGGAGTCTCTGGATGGTGTCTTGGAAGGGGTGCCATCTGGGGATTCCTTGGTTCTTCTGGGTGACTTCAATTCCATATGACAGAGTTATCTTAAAGAGGAAGATTAGGAGGAATGACCTCCTTGATCTGAATCTGAATGATGTTTGCTTAATGGACCTCTGTGCTAGGCATAGATTGTCCATTACAAACACCATGTTTGAATCTAGGATGGTTTATGACTGTACTTGGCACCAGGCACCTTATGTCAAAGATTGATGATTGATTTTTTTTAATGGGACCTGCTGTGAAATGATCACCACCTGGTGGTGAATTGGATCCGATGGCAGGGAAGACTGCCGGATAAATCTTATGAAATCAAAACACATAGTGAGGGTGAACTGGAAATGTCTGATGGAGCCCTTGTTCCATGTGGCTTTCGACTCACACCTTCAGGAGAGTTTTTCACATGTCCTGGGGGAGGTGGGGTACATGGAATCCGAATGGACCATGTTCAGGGTCTCTGGTGCAGATGCGGCTTCCAGAAGATGTGGCCTGAAGGTCACTGGTTCCTGTTGGACTGGCAACCTAAGGAACCACTTGTGAACACCAATGGTGATAGAGGCCATCAAGCTGAAGGAAGCCTTCAGGATTTTGTTGTTCTGGAGCATTTCTGAAGCAGCTGACAGGTACAGGGTGGCCAGAAGGGATGCAGATTCAGAGGTTGCAGAAAAAAAAAGTTAGGCATTGGAAAAATTTAGGGAGGCCATGGAGAAGAACTTTTGGATGATGGACTCAAAAGTTCTGTCAAACAGTTCAGCGACTCAGGAAAGGAAAGCAAACCTTATCCCAGTCTGTTCATGGTTTATGGTAAACCCGAAATGAGGAAGTTGTTGAGCAGTGGAAGGAGAACTTAAAGATCTCCTTATTCCTTCGAACATGTCCACCTTTGAAGGGGCAGAGTCTGAAGGGGGGAAGACGAGTCTGTTGCCATTTCAGAGGTCACCGGTGTAGTCAAAAATCTCCTTGGTGGAAAAGTGAGTGTGTAGAGTACATTACAATAATTATGGGTTCATATGTACCGTATTGCTCTCCCCAGGAAAGTTTACTCCACGGTGTTGGAATGAGGCTCCAACAGATTGTCAGACCTCAGATTCAGAAGGAGCAGTGTGGCTACCATATGGAACAGTGGATCGGATATTTACCCTTGCAGAGTTGCTAAGGGGGTTATGGGAGTTTGCTTCTCTGGTCTACATGTTTTGTGGATCTGGAGAAGGCTTATGACCATGTTCCTTGAGGCATTCTGGATGGGGGGAGGGGTGCCGTGGGACTGTTGTGCCTAGGTTGCTTTTTCAGAGCTGTCCAGTAATTTCCCTGTACAACCAAAGCAGGAGCTGTGTCTACATTCTTGGCACAAAGTCGAGGTTGTTCTGTGTGGGTTGGACTCCGCCGCCAGGGCTGTCCCTTGTCTCCAACACTCTCTGTAGTGTTCATGGACAGGATCTTGAGGCACAGTCAAGGAGAGGATGGTGTCTGGTTTGAAAACCTCAGGGTCTCATCTCTGTTCTATTTCATGTAAGCTCTGCCCTTTAACAAGGTATTATGGAACACTTGATGTTGTTTCATGATTTTTTTCAGAACACTATTCATTATTCGCCATGTTGCCCTCATATTACCATTACTTTTGTCTAATAAATTCCTATAATATTCCTTCTTTTGTTTTCTTACAAGTATTATCCATACCAACTTATTTTTATAATTCTTGTATATTCTGCTTCCTTTGTTTTAAGCTTTAGGAGGCATGCGTACAAGTGGTTTCACTCTCCTAAAATATTTGAGCTTTTATTTTGACATGGTAACAGCCCTCCTGAGCTCATTAGTAACTGACCTTGTTCTTCTCAGCACTGGGATTGTTTCATCAGCCCACAGGTTAGCACTCACTGTACTGAAGTTCATGTGAAGCTAAGAGTCTGTTTCTGTCATTTCTCCAGCTATTCCCCACAGGATACACCACTCTGACACTTAAATCACAGAAACGCAATTAGCTGGTAAAGAAACAAACAATCTGAGCTCTGAATGTTGAAGAAATACAGAAACTTTCATCAAAAGTCCAGGATTGCTTAAAAGAACGCATTGCCCCATGCAGAGTCTTAAAATAAGATTGTTTTGTTGAGAAATAACAACGCTTATGGTCAAACCAAGTAAATAGATCTTGTGAGATGTGTTTGTACTACAATAAAGTTCATGCTCAATCATCCAGGTACCAAATCCAATAATTATCAGTCGGTTTGTTGATAGAGGGCGAAACGTCTCTATAAAAAAGAAAATGTTCAGATGACCCGACTGAGAATTATATGATTTGGTACCTGGATGATTGAGCACGAACTTTATTGCAAACAAAAGACTATAGCGATATAGGGGTGTGGACGACGCTAAAGCACCCAATAATAAACGACAAAGAATGTGAAAGTCTAAAATACAGTAAAAGAATACTGTAGATTAAAAATTACCTCCAAAAAGTTGTGTGTTTAAACTCCAAAATATATTTAACTGGTCATAAAGAGTATTTTCCCATGCACATATCTCATCTCACAAGTCTACATGAACTGACAGGAGGCAACCATGTATGATTTTGCAGCTAAAAATGAATTTGGAACTACTTTGTATTTATGAATAAATTAAAAAGGGCTTCATTTTGCTGCAGCGCTCCTGATGATGACAGCTAAATGATAAACTCATTGCTCGCTGGAGAGAAGCCAAGTTCAATTTGTTGAGTGAAGAGAAGTAAGTTGGCACGTTTGCTAAACCAGATAATTTATTACCAAAAAGTAATTTTTTTAATAGATGTCGTCTACTCAAAATATTAAAGTAATGCTTTAGATTTCCACCATCATGTACAGTACCATTTACTGTCAACCTGCAATGACGCTTTTACAACCTTTTACTGTGTGTGTGTGTGTGTGTGTGTGTGGGGGGGGTAACGTTTTCTATTGTAGCAAATTACATATTACACAGAAACTGCATAAAGTGGCCTTGGAAAAACATGGATCAGGCCTAAGTGTGTGTTGCAAACTTTTCTTTGTAGTTAATTGTCTCTATTGGGGAATTTGCTTTCTGTTGTTTTACTTTCAATTTTGAGTTAAGGTTTTGTTTTGACTGAGATTCTGCAGCTTTAGTTGAGGTTTTTATTGGGATATTTGATGACTTTAAGGAAAGATGTGTACATATTTTAATACATTATGTGTTTCTCAGCTGATTCTTCATTAATACAATTTAAATGGTTACATGTTTTCTGCTCCTCGTGTTCAATCCCAGGCTGATTGCTCACAGATGCTCATAATCAGATGCTATTCAGGCTCATCTCTTTGTTTACTGCAAAAAATGCAAAAGTATTTGATCTGTAATGAGATTTTTTGTTTTGTTTGTTTCAGTTCTGTGAGGAAAATAAGTTAATGTTCCCTTTTCTCTCTGAAGGAGAATTAAATGTTGTTTTTTAAGTTGATCAGAAAGTGTACTGATCATATGTTTGATAAAAGTGTAGGAAATGTGCATGAAACCACCTAAAAATTGTATTTTAGATTAAATTTAACGTAACTGTTTATATATCAGGAATTGCTATTTTCTTTTTATACATATAAATATTTAATTTTTAGGTTTTAAACATCAAAAATCAAGCAATGATCTCATTAAATTGATGATTGTTGATCAATCGTCAAAAATAATTTTGAAGCAATAATCAAACACTTTTGAGTAAAAATCTGCTTGTTCAATGTTGGATAAAACAGAATGGATTTAATATTTCACATCTAAACGTCATAAATGAGCACTGTATTTTTCTAAATAAGCTAAAACATGACAGAAAATATGAGGTTTTGCATTTTTCTTTACTGGACTTGATGATTAAGCATCTTGAAATTGAGCTATTTCTTCTAAATCACTCCAATTTCCCCCAAAACCTTTTTTTATTTTTTTTTAATAATCCACAAAAAATTCAAAGGTACACATCTGCCATCTAGTGGCACAGAGTTTCAGGTTTGAAAATAATCTGCAGGTCTTGAGAAACTCTGACTAGTTTCCTTTTTTTTAAATAATATTATTTATGTATTGCATGAAATAAAGTGAACACACATGTCTGATTAAATCCCGGGAGCATTGTTTCTATATTGAGCTGTTTCAGAGCGAGAGCGAGTGAAAGTGATGCTTTTGTGTTGAAGTCACATTGAGTTGGACCATAAAGACACACAGATGTTGGAGTACATCTGGATTGTTACGGATCAAATGGATGTATGTTTTTGGAGGGTAGCTGCATCATGTTCTGATGTTTCACAATCTTAGAAAAAGAAAGTTGTTGAACTTCATCCCAGAGGCTTCATGCAACGTCTGAACTTGTCATCTGGTTCTCATCCAAAAGGCCAGTTTCTACAGAAAAGTGGCCGAGACATGTCGGCTTCTCCTGTTCGCTGCAGAATCAAGGTGGTTTTCTCAGGAAAGCGTTTTATTAACATCAACGTGGTTGTTTAAATAAATCCAGGGATTTTATTGTTTTCATCATAAAGCGACAGCAGAGTGGAAGTTTGTACAAATTGTTGCGCAACTTGGGAAATTTGGCAGGTAGCTGTGATTATGCAGCAACTGGGGACTGTATTTGGTTATTGTAGCTATAAATGGAGTTAAAAGTTCAGCTTACACACTTTAAACTGAAACCAGAATATGCACTTTCTATTTGCTCACATCTTAAAGACTAAATGATTGAAGATGCCATAACAATCTGTGTTTTGTTCCTTCAAATATGTGTGCACTTTCCTGCTGTAGCAGCTACGCAACGCAAAACGAGTTGAAAAGATGAATGCTTCAATTCATTTTCTTCTAGTCATTTGAAAATGTCTGGAAATGTAAAAAAAAGAATGTCTGGTTTTATAAACAAATGGGAAGAATGACCTTAATTGCAACGTGTGATTCTTGTTTATGAACTCTGCGGTTTGAAATGCAACTGTTTGTGCATATTTTCTGCCTTTTGGCACACAGTCTGTAAACATTTCCTGTAAGCATCTTTGTTCAAGGGGACTTTCCATCTGATCTTCCTGTAAAAAAAAAGGGAAAAAAAAGAAAAAGCTTTTGATGCGGGATTCCTGAATTACCTGAGTTTTATTTTGGATCAGTCCTGAACCTAACATTTCATTTTCTTTTTTTATTATAGTTTTTCTTTACTTGATGTGGAGTTATTGTGGTATTTAATTCAACCTGAGTTTTCTCTCTACAAAAAAGTTAAAGACACCTGCACTCTTTTGTCCTCCAATTTACATTACCGTACTTTCCGACGTATAGGTTGCATGTTTTTTTTTTTTGCAAAGATTTGTCAGTCCTGCGACTGATACGCCAAAGCAACTTGTTTACATTTTTTTCCCACATTCATAACACAATTTTTGACCGGTGCTTCAAATTTCTAAAAACTGCAACGGCAAGTCCTCCTCGTGCGTGCTCGCTTCACTCAGCTAGTGCAGGAAGAAGAAGGCTGGAGAGCTAGCGGCTCCGGCCACGATGGATGGATGGATGGATGGATGGATGGATGGATGGATGTGTTGCAACGGGAGCTGGATGTGGGCCTTGAGTTACTGCAACTAGCTGCTGCTAGCTGTGGACCTCAGGCCTCATCAGACCCCAGGTCCGCCCCCAGCTCATGCCTCCCTGCGGCTCGGACCTCCGTCAGAAGCGGCAAATCACACTATCAATAAATCAATTCAATTCAATTTAAGTGAAATAATTCAATTCAATTTAAAAAAAACTGTATTAATCCCAAAGGGAAATTATTTGTTGTTGTAATTCGTTATCCTCATTTCACTAAATGTTATAGATGCTGATGGCTGTAGGCAGGAAGGATCTCTTGTAAAGGTCCATCCCACAGTGGATCCCAAGAAACTGGTCGCAGATGCCGTCCGATCCGTCCACCCAGACTCGG
>JBBPBX010005699.1:52272-71085 GCA_038048925.1 Garcialebias charrua | reverse complement strand
TATATATATATATATATATATATACAGTATATATAAATAAAAAAATTAAGGTTCATTGATAAACTTCATCAACTCGTTTAAAAGTTCTTTTCTTTTAATTGAGGATTTTTGGGATTGAAATTGCCCCAAGGCCACACCCTGCCACAGATCTTTGGAGGACACCCCGCGTGGAGATGGTCTTCATCTGGTCTCCATGGGTCAGTCCTCAGTGCTGGTTGATCACCTTCGGTCTCACGCAGGTGCAACCCACTGAGATGAGTTTGGACTCCAGGCGGTAGTGGTAGCTGTGCCTGGCCCTGGCGTCTTGACTCGCCTCAGAACCAGCACCTGATGCAGAATGGGACGGGACTCCAGGCCCCCGTCCTCCAGTCCTTGGTGGTCCAGGCAGGTTTTGAGCAAACAGTGAGCCTGCGACAGCGCATGAGGGAACATGTTGTCATCCCTGGAGATGCTGAGGACAGAGAGGAGACAAAAACTGTTAACAGGACTCTGAGCTTCATGAAGGACAACACACTGAGGAGCTGAAGCCTCACTTGTAGGTCCACGGTGAGATGGAGTCGCTGGCCAAAGAACTGACTTTTAGGCTGGGAACTAAATTGTTTGGGTCCAAACGCAGAGGGACCGTTTCTTCTGCTAAACCTTCAAAGGACTTCCTGTGTGGCTTTGCTGCTGTCTGTGGGACCACCACCACCATCATCATCAACAGGACAGCGCTGACAACCTGGGGAAGAAGAACATTCATTCATTCAACCTTTATTTATACAGGCTAGCCTCGTTGAGCCACGGGGACTCATTTACAAGAGAGACCTGTCTCACTCACACCCAGGGTCAATTTAGAGTTACCAATCAGCCTAACATGCATGTTTTTGGACTGTGGGAGGAAACCGGAGAACCCGGAGAAAACCCACGCATGCACGGAGAGAACATGCAATAACAAGTCACTTTCATCATTGTCGTCGTAATGTCTAGCGAAGACATACTGAAACAAAAAAAATATAAACGTAAAAAACAAACTAACATTGATACTGAGGAAACACATTACATATTTTATTAAAGCAACAATAATCAAGTTTGATCATGAAATAAAGAAACATGTACTTGGGAACCAGTACAATAAATTCTCTCAATAAAAGTTAATGAGACTAACTCGAAAGTATAGACAAAATCATATTTTTAACACGCACTAAAATACGTACGTTCAGTGCAAGTGTATGTTATACATGAACACAGAATTTTAATTAAGTCATCTTTTTAAAAATTCTTAAATTTATAAAGTTGTACATTTTCTGTGACGCGGTTAGAAAAATAAAATAATAAAAAAAATAAGCTTCAAAGATATTTATTGTCAATATTGTGCATCTGTATTATTCTAATTTTATGTCCACTAAAATTGCAGCACAGAAAAGCCATAACAATAAAGAAATACATTATATAAAAACTGGAGCGTGAGATCGATAGGCGGATAGGTGCAGCATCCGCAGTGAAGCGGGCGCTGCACCGGTCTGTCGTGGTGAAGAGAGAGCTGAGTCAAAAGGCAAAGCTCTCAATTTACCGATCGATCTACGTTCCCACCCTCATCTATGGTCATGAGCTTTGGGTTGTGACCGAAAGAACAAGATCTCGGATACAAGCGGCTGAAATGAGTTTTCTCCGCAGGGTGTCTGGACTCTCCCTTAGAGATAGGGTGAGAAGCTCAGTCATCCGGGAGGGACTCGGAGTAGAGCCGCTGCTTCTCCACATCGAGAGGAGCCAGTTGAGGTGGCTCGGGCATCTGGTTAGGATGCCTCCTGGACGCCTCCCTGGTGAGGTGTTCCGGGCATGTCCCACCGGGAGGAGACCCAGAGGAAGACCCAGGACACGCTGGAGGGACTATGTTTCTCTGCTGGCCAGGGAACGCCTTGGGATTCCCCCGGAGGAGCTGCTCCAAGTGGCTGGGGAGAGGGAAGTCTGGGCCTCCCTACTTAGTCTGCTACCCCCGCGACCCGACCCCGGATAAGAGGAAGAAAATGGATGGATGGATGGATTATATAAAAACAACTATTAAACTTTGGTTTTTGTTTCTGCCTACCGTAATATCTGGTGGAAATACATTTCATAAACAATATTAGACATACAACCTTACCATCTACATTTTAAAATTGTGTAATAATATTATGATCACAGTTATATTAGTTGCAGTGCAAACCATAAAATAATCTTGACATAAATACGGTTTCCCCTTACTTACCTTGTTTCCAAAACCTGAATGGGAGTCTCCCCAAATTCACTTCTGAGACCTTCCCCAAAGTCATCATCTCTGCATAAAAACATATAATGTAGTTCAAACAATAATCAGATATTCTTTTCAACACATTTATCACACAATGACAAATTTATCTAACATATCAAAGCATTTAGGATGATTTAAAAAATAGCATCAAACAGCCATCTTCCATCCTGTTCTGCTGCTAGAAGTAAAATTTGAACTTTTTATGCTCTCCTTTCATCCTGCTTCACTGCAGGCTCATGTCCGCAGCAAACTCGTCCACCCCACCGCAAGTTTTACAGATTTTATTCCAAAAATTAATGATTTTTGAGGCCCTTTATACAGGTAAACGTCCAAAGAGGTTGACATGTATGCATCAACAACATATATTGTGTAGTACAACTAACAGACTTTTCGATTATGACCACCAAATGATCAGCAGACAATATGCTAATTGCTAGTTCTTGTGATCATGCCTATCTCACACAGACAGCGCAGTTACAGTACTTTCATCATATCTGCTTGCTGATCCACAATACAATAAGTTAGGATAACTAAATGTACGTATCGAAACAATACTGAGGTTGAATGAGTTAGCTGCTGCCATTAGCATCACGTCAGCTGTAGGCCGGAAAACGGTTTTAGCCTGTTGTAGATAATAACATGGCATTTGCGCTATCACATGATTCAAGCAAAGACACTTACTTTTCAAGCAGGAAAGTTGCTAACTCTGCATCGCTTGGCAATCCTGAGCACTCGAAGCTCTCGCCACCTCCGCCATCTTGAAACAGCTACTGTTTGAGACGGGAGCGTGCCCGGCTGCTGCGCGCAGCCGCTGGGAGAGGCGGGGGGAGGGCGGGGGAAGCTCGTTCATGAAAATAACTCTGTTTTTATTGGCTGGTCAAACACGGCCCGCTCTGGTTTTTATAAATGCTATTTTAACCACCGGGTTACGCCAGAGGAATATAGTATTTCTCAAAGATTACCTGTTTAACATCACTCTGTCAAAAAATAGTCACAGAGAGAAGAAATATGTTTATAAAAAAAGCTACATACTGCAACTTTAAATGTTTCAATGTTAACAAGCTAGTAACTTGCAAGAGACTTTGTTTTCATTCACAAGTGACATTTATTATAAAAAATTATTAATTTCTGATCATTTGTTATAAGCAAATTAAAATAAATGTAGCATCATCAGAGTCCATACTGTACAATAACATGTACTGGCATGCTAACTCCAACACACACGACACCACGTCACGCACACAGATGAGATCAGCTCAGACTTTGCTCATGTGTGCTTAGCGATTCAAGACCAGTGGTGGGATGTAACTAAGTACAAATACTTTGTTACTGTACTTAGGTACATTTTTCATATAACTGTACTTTACTTAAGTATAATTAAATGGGGGTACTTTTACTTTTACTCCACTACATTTTACATGAAGTGTCTGTACTTTCTACTCCACTACATTTCTATAATGTGTTGTGTTACGTTACATTCATGTTGCAGCTTTTTGATTTTGTCGTTAGTTTGAAAGTAACTGATGTCGAGAGAGGAGTTGATCCATTGAATCACTGCAAAGTGGACAGGTAACATTAGACCCGCCTTCAAGAAGAGCTGGGACAATGACCTATACTCTAGTATGTCATTGAGCTGTGAGCACCCACAGCACCACGAACACACCCAATATGGATTCCACCGCGGAGATTCAGCCAGAAGATACACAACACCCAGTGGCGCAAATGGGCGCTATGCCGTGGATGCACCGCATGGGGGCGCTGGACTTAAGGGGCGTCAAAAGTGTCTCTAGAAAAAAAAAAAAAACGTTTTTCTAGCAGGCATTTTCTTTAACTGCATGAGATGACAATAACAGGAACAGCACTGATTAGGCGCCCCCCCTGCTCCCTCACCTCCCTCCTCCTATCTCTCTGCTCTCCCTTCATATACAGGTGCTGTGAGTGTGAACACGCGCCCACAGGTGCGTTATTTATTTATTTATTTATTTATTTATTTATTTATTTATTCACTCGTGCACTGGAGTAGCAGAAAAAAACTTTCCAGGGCGCAAAACAGAAAAAGGGAGAAGTCTATGTCACCAGAAGTTGGCAGGATGGGAAAAAAGCCTTTCAATGTGGTTAAAAGATATTAGGTAAGTACAGTCAGTGTATATGAGCAGGACAGGAGGCTTGTAAATATTCAGGTTAGCTAAAGCTAGCCTAATATAGGAATCGTCCCATATTTGGCTGTTAAATAAATGATGCCTCCCCTATAGACGTGATTTGTTTAATATTTTTATGAATATTTGATACGTGTCACACACACACATCCACACACTAAGTGTAAGAATGACCTAAATAAAACTCAGGAAACAACACAGGAAAGCTAAACTGTTGTGGTGGCAGTTCCCAGCTATGTTCCAATGCAGTGCTGCAATTTATTCACTCATATGTACATTAATTATTATTGATTCTTTAATTAAAGATGAGTTGTACAAGTTTATGTGTGTATCAGACAAATTAGTCCTCAGTGTCACTATAGCCCTTAGACTCAAAAAGGTTGGTGACCCATGTTACCAACCTTTTTGGCAGAGGGACACTTGAGTTTAAATGTCTTATTTAATATCACTACAGTGGTGTGTATTGTGATGTATCTGGTAAGTCAGATCAGATGAAATGTCCAGTCAGTAACTGTTATCCAACAAGGAGATCATTTAAATTAAAGTTTCATTTCTATTGTGGTTTGACTGCTGTATTTTTAAACCTACTTAACACAAAATTAATGTCATTCAGCTGTGAGGATGGAGAGAAGGAAGAGAAGATGACAGAGGAATCAGGACAGACTGGGGAAGGCAACAGGTTGGTCTAATGCAGGTGGAAGTGAGAGAACAGCTACTTAAGCCCAAGCAATAACGTGTAAACATTATTTTTTTTAAACTGTATTAAGATCTGTAATTTTTACAACTAATATATAATGCTTTTTTGACCATATGACTTAGTGCAGAATGCCACAGACAAAGGGTGAAGGAGACAGACACGAGGTCAGTGATAGAGGAGACAAGTGATGACATCAGGTAGGAATAATTACATTAGGGAGGCAACAAAAACCTATACTGTATACCATGATGGTTTGAATTTCTGATGACCATTTTTCATTGTCTTCTTTCACGGAAAGTAACAGTTTAAATGTCATAAATGTTAAAACACTGACATGGACTCCAGGCTGTTAAGATTTCATATTTTCACTACATAAAATATTGAGCACTGATTACCACTATTGTTATATATTTTTATGGTAAATGGTAAATGGAGCTTATTTATATAGCGCTTTCCAGCCCCCTGTGAGGAGCCCCAAAGCGCTTTACAATACCAGCCATCCACCCATTCATTCACACATTCATACACCGGTAGTGGTAGCCTGCCTTGCAAGGCGCCATCCAGACCTACCGGGGACAACTCGGGGTTAAGTGTCTTGCCCAGGGACACAACGACACATGGTGGGCGGATGCGGGATTTGAACCTCCAACCTTCCGATCGGGGGTCGACTGCCATTACCACTGTGCCACGGCCGCCCCATACTTTTACTTTATTAAACTTATTATTTGATTATGATTGGAATGATCACCTGATATAATATGTAACATTAAAAAAATCTGTAATATTGCTACTGTATTTTCTAAGTGCATGACTAAGGGAGGAAAGCTGTATGAGGCGGCAGGTTAAAAAAGGGGGGGGGGCGCCGTTGATGTTTTCGCATCCATCTCAAAAATATGTAGTTGCGCCCCTGACAACACCCATGGCCTTATTGAAAAATTATTGAAATATTATTGAAATATTATTGAAAGACTATTGAAAAACTGTTCAGTAAAGCAGGACAGATTTTCTCTCCCAAAAGAGACAGACAAGACTCAAAAATCTTTGAAAACCAACTTCTTCTGAAGTTGAACAAGAAATTCTTGCTGCAATATTAAAATGTGTCAGTCATGGGATGTTAGGAGGCAAGAGATGTCTCAACACTCGGGTCTACGTTTCCAAAATGGTGTCAGGAAGTTAAAATATTATTCACTATTGACCCATTACAAGGTTGACTAGACAATATTTTAACTAGAGTTGATGACAAACTGGAGTTGAAATGATCAGATATTCCTTTGTCAGATGTCTAATGCTCCTTTTTTCTGTCAGACAACTTTTACTTAAACGTGTTTACTGCAGTTAAAATGACACATTGGTTTTACTTTGTGTTAAATAAAAACTTTCAAAGGTAAAATCATTCCTCTTTCTTATTTTGCTTAATGACATTTAACTCTACATGTCATCCCTGAAGTTCTGATGGAACAGAATCACAAGTTCAAGTGTGAACTGTGTCGCAGAGTAAACACAAAAACATGTATTATCTGCAGCATTGTTCATTAAAATTGCTCAACACTATTAATGTATTACAGAAAATATACATACAGTAGGCACACAATGATATTGTAGACCACTGCATTAGGTAATACATTCAGCAAGTACTTTTACTTTAATAGTTTATGTATTTTTAAAAGCAAGTACAGTACTTATTTACTTTTACTTAAGTAAAAACATTAAAGGTGCTATATGTAGTTTCTGCAGTACGCTGGAACTTAGAAAAATTTTGAACAGAGACACGTTTCTGGTCCCTCCCCCTTGCTCTCGGCTGAACTGCAAACCAGCCTCCATAGCTCCGCCTCCACTGCATGGCCTGTCTCGTGAACGCGCATGTGATACTGTAACCTTCGTTATCTTTATTGTTTAGTTTTAATAATAACTGATTCAAGCAAAGACACTTAATTGTCAAGCAGGAATGTTGCTAAAGGTCGCAGTATAGCTCTGCGTTGGGCCGAACGCTGCTCTACGCGCGTACTGAATTGATTGACAGGTCGGGTGGAGGAGGAAAAAAAAGGCACAAGCTGCAGCTGGCTCTGGCTTCAGCCGCTGCGATGTTCTGTGTTTATATGTTAATAAAACGTTCTAAAAAATAAAATAAAAACATGGAGCGCTGGTCCAGCACACCAGAACACCAGGAAATCTGCAGAGCCTCGCTCAGCCACGTTGAACCCGAGTTTAATTCGCTCATGACAAATTCATTCATTTCCTCATCATTTCAGTCATGGAGTCAGCGGAGAAGGAAGCGATCACTTGACTTTTGGCAAAAAAAAAGAAAAGTCCAGATCAGGGATGAAGAAGGGGAATTTAATACATTTGTGTCACATACAAAACAGTCCTGCATCGCTTTGCAATCCTTTGAACGAGAATGTGCGCGGATGCGCGCTGCCGGCTGGGACAGGCGGGGGATGGGCGGGGGAAGCTCGTTCATGAACAAAACTCTGTTTTTATTGGCTGGTTAACGGCGGGTCACTGTGGGTTTTTAGAAATGCTTGTAGTACCACCTGGAGAAGCAAGAGGACTATAGTTTTTTTCAGAGATTACTTGTCTAACATCAGTCTGTCAGGAGATAGTGACAGAGTGAAGAAATATGTTCAAAAATATATTTTGAGAAAAGTTACATATAGCACCTTTAATATGGTACTTCTACTTTTACTAGAGTACATTTTTGTCTGTTTATTTGTACTTTTACTTAAGTACAGTGTTTGAGTACTTTCTCCACCTCTGATCAAGACATATTAAAACACAGGATTCTCACAAACTTAATGTCCATCCATCCATCCATCCATCCATCTTCTTCCGCTTATCCGGGGTCGGGTCGCGGGGGTAGCAGCCTAAGTAGGGAGGCCCAGACTTCCCTCTCCCCAGCCACTTGGAGCAGCTCCTCCGGGGGAATCCCAAGGCGTTCCCAGGCCAGCCGAGAAACATAGTCCCTCCAGCGTGTCCTGGGTCTTCCTCTGGGTCTCCTCCCGGTGGGACATGCCCGGAACACCTCACCAGGGAGGCGTCCAGGAGGCATCCTAACCAGATGCCCGAGCCACCTCAACTGGCTCCTCTCGATGTGGAGAAGCAGCGGCTCTACTCCGAGTCCCTCCCGGATGACTGAGCTTCTCACCCTATCTCTAAGGGAGAGTCCAGACACCCTGCGGAGAAAACTCATTTCAGCCGCTTGTATCCGAGATCTTGTTCTTTCGGTCATAACCCAAGAAAAAAACGTTTTTCTAGCAGGCATACTATTAATGTACATACTATTAATGTAAATGCATGAAATTAAGTGTAAAAGTCAAATTTTCCAATTACATTCTGTATTTTACCACAAATACTGTGCTTCAATTATGTAGTAAATCTGACCCCTGATCGGTTTTCGGTGTGTGGATGAGTCTACTGTAAGGCTGTCTGGCCTTTTATTACTGATGTACCGGTAAATCTGTGTAATTCACCTCCACAGCATACCATCACAGTCCACAGTCTTCTTTCCCATGATTCCTTTCCCCGCAGGCCTCTCACATGGTGCAGCCATCATGATGCTCTGCTTGCTCACCTCTCCATCTACCTTCTTGCTCTCAGCAGACAGCTGAAAGTATGAGTGTCATTCTTCAGCTCTGAGTGCAGATGATTATTCATCATGAGGACTGACGCTGTCATCATGGCAGCTGTCAGGAGATGGAGTGACAGATTGTGAACTTTCTGCAGTCAGAAGCTGAAACAGCTGTTATTCATGGATGGTCCTTGTACTTTAGACTTACTTCTCTGCAAACTCATCACAACAAACTCAAATACGTTTTTAACCCGATCAGTAAATAGTAGTGGGGAACACTTAGTGCCTTCAACACATTCAGAGAAGGCTTAAAGGGGACCACATGTAAGTATTTTAAAAATTTTATGTTATTTCTGTGTGCTATCTTGACAATATTAATTCATTTTAATACACAAAATAATTCTTAGATAATCAATTATACCCTTTTTAATTCTGCCATTTTTAACTTTCGTTTTGAACGACCGGTTTCTGATACTGAGTTCTGAAGTCCACGCCCTTCAAAGATCTGTTTACGCCCTCTGCAACAGCCAGTATCTGTAATGTGTTGTTGTTTTAAAATTAGCTCTTTTTTTATTACTCATTTGACTTACTGTTAGTGTTAGCTTAAGATAACTTACCGAAACCCGTCTGAGCGCGCCGCAATTTGCTGCTCCTTTTAGCATTAGACCACCCGAATCCGATGCTAATGTTAGCTTGTTCCTCTTCCGGTGTTCGCCAGCTCCGCTCGTTGCACGCGGAGATTTTGGGAGTTATCGCTGTTCCAGTCAAGACAACACAAAGTTCACCAAGTGTCTCCCGTAAATTAATCCGTAAGGAGAAGGTCCTCGCTGCTGTGAGGCTGCTGCGAGGCAGCAGCGAGGCTGTACAGTTGAAGCTCCGCTCCATCCGCCAGAAGAGGGTCCCGTTGCCGCGGTCCCTACGCCGGGGGTCCGCTCGTTTAATTTTTGCCGGCTGCGCGTTGGGAGCGATCGCAAATACACTAAAAATTGAACTAAAACATAAAAATAACAATTATACTTTATTTATAAAGCCATTTAAAAAAACACAGCTGCAACAAAGTGCTGTACACATGAAATTAAGAACATATAAACAAAAGATGAGATGAAATCATGAAAAACAACAGTCAGGTGTTTAATACAGAAGTGGGTTGAGCCTAACCAGGGGTTGCTAGGTGAGGGGCTGGACTCAGGTTGGGGTGGGTTGTCCTCTCTCGCTTGTGACGTAACATGCGAGAGTATTTTAAAACGAAACGTAATTATCACAGTAAAATAAATCTACTTAGAGTAAATAAACCACTGGGTGCATTTTTTTGGCACAAGGACTGTTTTTTTATGAAGTAAATACCCAAAGTTGAGTAAAAAAAAAACATTAAAAAGTGAATTTTGCATGTGTGGTCCCCTTTAAGAATGCAGCACATGAAGTGTTTCATTTACAATCATAAATCAGTAATTATTTTATATAAAATAAATTTATTTTTTAATATTTTTTTGCTAATTTCTCTTATTTCTGCAAACTACTTGCAGTTGAGCAAGAATTATTTATTTTATTTTATGTTTCATGATAGTTATTTAAAGAGCAACTAAACCCCGGTCTAAAAACGTGTTTACGGTGACCCCTATGGGGTTGAACAGAGGAATTGCACCTTAATTTTCTTATTGGTCAAGGATGTTCACTCTGACATGTCTTGTACACTCTGACATCACAAAGGTGGTTCAAGAAGAGCCAATCCCCTGCAGAGATGAGAAGGTCCTGCAGCATTCATACCTTATATGGAAGTGCCACATTTCACTCCTGACAAGCGGTTTTATTTTTCTTTTTTTTCTTCTTTTTTTTAAGCCTTTGGTTTTGGATGGAATGGGTGGAATAGATAGATACATCTACACGTTTATCCTTTGTTGTTGCTTGGTGTATGTTGTTGGCTAGAGGTTTAATTTGTTTTAGGTTGTTGCAGGTGGAGGTGTGAACAAAAGCACAACTCTACCTCCACCCCTCCTTGTCTCTCGACACGCCCATTTTGATTGTGATTTTGAATCTGCTTAGGGGGAGGAGGTACCTTCTCAGCCTGTGTTTAGTTGCTCTTTAAAGTGAGACTAAACCCATGTTGAGACGGTAACTCCTCCTTCCAAAATCTCCCTGAAAATGGGCGTGTCGAGAGACAAGGAAGGGTGGAGGTAGAGTTGTGCTTTTGTTCACGCCTCCACCTGCAACAACCTAAAACAAATTAAACCTCTAGCCAACAACATACACCAAGCAACAACAAAGAATAAACATGTAGATGTATTTATCTATTCCACCCATTCCATCCAAAACCAAAGGCCTAAAACAATGAAAATGAAAATAAAAATAAAACCGCTTGTCAGGAGTGAAATGCAGCACTTCCATATAAGGTATGCACTTCTCATCTCTGCAGGGGATTGGCTCTGCTTGAACCACCTGTGTGACATCACACATGAGCAGACATGTCACACATGAGCGTTTGCACAAATAAGAAAATTAAGGTGTAATCCACCAGTTCAACCCATAGAACTACCGTAAACACATTTTTAGACCAAATATTGCCAAATATTGCCAATTTACACAGATATGCACAATTATGTGAGAATAAACACAGCCATAGTGCTAGATAACATTTTAAACACATTCTAGGGAGTTTATCAGCTAAAAAAGTTAATTTTGGGTTTAGTCGCACTTTAATCAGCTTATTTGAACATTTTGTCTATGGGAATAAACAGACGGAACTCTCGCTGGTTGGGACTTCACTGTCAGAAGAGAAGGCTGAACTCAGCCAGAGGCTTTGCAGGAAGAGTTTGTTTAGACAGCAAAATTAACCAGTAAAAATTCTGATTTAAAGTGAAGATCTTGCAAAAGAGTTTATATATTGTCGAAGTATGCAGGACTTTTATGTTGAAAACAGACTTATACTGCTGCAAAACCTTTACAACACATATACACACATATGGTAAGTTGCCTTTGGCATAGGGCTGAGAGCAAGGTGTGATGGTACACTTTTTATCCCTTGGTGTTTGACTAGATTAGTTTAATTTTTATGGCATTTTAAACTCATAAGCAGACATATAAGACATGTGTTTTTTTATTTTTAGGCTTTGTTTGTATTTTTAGTAAACTGTCTTTGAGTTATTGTATGGCATTTTCAGTTAACCCTGTGCTATAAGAAATAAGATTGAGTCAGGCCTTACATGCACACACTAGGCAGAAAAACCAAGGCCTCTGAAAAGCAGCAGGTCTCTCTCTGAGAAAATATGGGTCAAAACTAGATAAGAAGCTGCAAGGAGTTTTGCTGTAGGAGAGCTGGGGCTTATCAAGAAGAAAATGGTTTTTAAAGTATTTAAAAAGTAGTGAATCTATCATCTCACACCAAAACAGAACAGAGCATGTAAAACTCTGCATGTTCTGCAGAAAGTTTGACTTGCAGAGATGCAAGGAGAGTTTGGTTACAGAGAGAAACCTTTAAACTAGTTAGTTTTGGTGTTTTGACAGAGACAGAGCATGGAGCAGGCCTCACATTTACATACACATGCATAGCAAGATGCACAAGGGCACACACACGAGGGCTGTGCACTTTCTCGCAGCTGCAGAGGGGAAAAGCTGTGGATGAGTTTTTAAAGCATTTAAAAAGAAATAACAAATCTAGTATCACATAAAAAATATATATATATATTCAAACACATTATTAAAATAAAATGTAACCTTTTATTGAATCAAAGCATTTTTGAACCAAGCTGCTAAAACTCAGCAGCTTTGACACACACTTCAGCTCTATGCTACATTCCAGAGCAGATAAAAACAGCTGAGGTCTGCTAGGAGCATAAATGGGTCAAAGGAGATAACACTTGCTGCAGGAGAACTGAGGTCTTTTATCGGAACAGAAGAGAGGCTGCAAGAACGAGTTTGTTGATTCAAGGCCTGTCAAAAAGGGCAAGAAAGAGTTTTTTAAGCATTTACAACAAAGAAATTCAAACATGCAATGAATTAAATGAAGTGTGTGTCACAGTGTGTGTCATATAATTAACTGAAGATGTATGATTATAGTATTGTGAATATAGTGATGTGATTTATATGTTTTCTTTTAAGATCCACAGCACGCTAAAAGGTGTTCTTCCACAAATGTAGGTAAAGGTTTTCCAAAAGTGGGTGAAAGGTGACCAGAGTTGTTCATGTGAAGGGAGGGCTGAGAGCTAAGAGACATTATGTCATAGTTCAGCTGGGGCTGAGAGGAGGTGTAAAAAGTTACCTCACCAGTAACCAATGAAAAAGTAAGAAAGTGACATAGCGTCTGTAAGTGGGGGCTGAAGTCCCCCTGTTAGAGCATAAATAAGGAGGTTTGAGAAGAGAAGTTGGCTGAGTTGCTGAGTTTTTGACTTCTGAAGAATTCCTGTGGATTATGGACTGACGCTCTCTGGAAGCCGAACAGAAGAAATAAGGATTTTCTAAAAAGGGATTTTTTGGGGGGATAAAGAGACCCTTTTCCTCAGCCTGGAATATTTTTATTTCTTCACAATTTGGACTGGCTTCAGAAATGGAATAATTTCTTATTCTTTTGGAAATCCCTTGTGGCACTTTCTGACAAAAAAAGGTAGGATATTTTCCCAGTTTTACCCACAACTAAATTTATATTAAAATTATTATAAGCAGTAAAAAAGCCTCCTTCTCTATGAAGATTTTAAGATCAGCTGCAAGATGTTGCAAGATGTTGATGATTTAAAGTAATATTGGAAGAAGCTCTGAGCTCCGACGGACCGCCGCGAGGCTGTTTACGTTGATGGGAACACGGTGTACTTTTTATCTTCATCCTGCTGTTGAAGGCCTCTCGTCGGCTCAACTGAGCCATGATGGATTATAATTGATCATCCTGCTGGGGGCACCTCATCAGTTGGACAGAACCAAGAGTTTTGTGGAGTAAAACAGTATTTCTTGATTGGATTAAAGCCGGAATTACTAATTCTTCCTTTCTGTGGGATTAAAAAACAAAGAAGATTTGTTCAGTCTGTTGGAGTGGATGAAAGCTGCTTTTACTGAATGCAAGACCCCAACCTTGGAAAACTGCTTGTTTGAGCTAAGGGAACACCGCTTCGGAAGTTTCACTAGCAAGAACCACGCCACAAGATATAAGTTTAAAGATTTATTGATGGAAGAAGGTGGGGAGAAAGGGAAGGGTGAGGGGAAGGATAAGGGAAGGGGTGAGGAGTAAGTAGGAGAGAAGGGATGAAGGGGTGAAGGGATGAGTCAGGTGGATAAGGTCTGCCGAGGAGGATGCTGATGGGCTTTAGGAAGTGAAGACTCGGGTGGGGATATGTCTTCGGGAAGCTGATCTTCTTAATGTTTCCCGGCCTGCTTAGGATCCCCCAGCGGTACCTGCAACGTTGAGAAACGAGAAAATGACGTTAGTATGACACGTAAGGGCAAACACGATGAAGGGTAAGGGTGGGTGGGATCGACGAAACGTAACACACAGAGAACGGCTCGCAAGCAGGGAATATATAGGCTACTTGGATAATTGAAGGTGTGGTTTGAGGCGTGGTCCTGCTCCCGAACCTAAGTTAACATATTAACTCCATTTCACTAGCAAGGACCACGCCACAAGATATAAGTTTAAAGATTTATTGATGGAAGAAGGTGGGGATAAAAGGGAAGGGTGAGGGGAAGGATAAGGGAAGGGGTGAGGAGTAAGTAGGAGAGAAGGGATGAAGGGATGAAGGGGTGAAGGGATGAGTCAGGTGGATAAGGTCTGCCGAGGAGGATGCTGATGGGCTTTAGGAAGTGAAGACTCGGGTGGGGATATGTCTTCGGGAAGCTGATCTTCTCAATGTTTCCCGGCCTGCTTAGGATCCCCAAAAGAGTCTGGTGAATTAAACTGAACTGAGGAGAGAGTGGGCTTGAAACAAGTCTTTGAGGTTATTACGAATGTAGGAACGATAGGCTAGTGAAGACCAGCGACCTAGAATTTGAATGGTTTGATCAGAGATGCCTTGGCTAGAAGTTGAAGAGGCTGCGCAGATGCGGAAAGAATGGATTGAGTAGTGATTGGGTGATATGCCTGATTTTAGCAGGACTTGGCGAAGATGACGAGAGAACCAGAAGCGAGGTGCTAGATTTCCAGATTCTGAAATGAGGAGTGGATTGTGAGGAGAAGCGTTAGCTGCATATCGGGACTGAGGAAATAAGTAAGACGAAACAGGTATAAGGGATGAGAAACATAGTTTTGCACGGGCTAAGGAAAGAAGTAAGGCGAAACAGGTATAAGGGATGAGAAACTGCAAATTGATCGGTATTTCTTTTTCGCAGAGAACCATGAAGAGAAGAAACACTTGCAGCTTTAGAAAGAAGATGGGATGATACGTAAGGCGTAGTTTAAATGATCGAGATGACAGGGAAGCTTGAAAAGATGAAACGGTGAGAGCGAAGCCCAAAAATTCCAAAGTACAGGCGCCGATGGCTTTCACCCCTGAAAGAGGGACGCCTAACCGAGAGAAGACCACAGAAAAAGGGCACACAAACCACGACGAGGAGGAGAAGATGAGGGGGGTCACGATCAGGAAGTCATCCAGGAGGTGAATAACGTAAGGGAGTTTGCAAGTAGTTAAGAGGATCCAGCGAAGGCTCCAGACAAAGAAACAGAACATAATGGGGCTGCCGCGGCACCCGAACGTGAGGCAGACGGCAGAGAAATAAGCGCCATTCCAGGCCACGCCGAAGAAACGCCAAAAATCTGGGCGAACGGGCAGAACGTTGAAAGCGCTGGTAATACCAGCTTTAGAAGACTAGAACCTTGACCTGCTAAACGAATGAGCTGAGGATGGGCAGCACGTTTGTACAGCTGTGGTTGCAGGAAAGCACCGAGATGAAGATGATGAAAATGGTCAGCATTTCGTTACAACCGTGGCTGTGCGAAAGCACTGTGATGATGAGGACGATGACGTTAGTCGGCACTTGTTACGGCTGTGGCCGTGTGAAAGCACTGTGACGATGAGGACGATGATGAAGGTCAGCACTCCGGTACGGCTGAGGCTGTGTGAAAGCACTGATGATAAGGAGAATGATGAAGACGATTGAAGAAGTCTAGCACTGTGTGTCATCTGAGGCAGTGTTAAAGTGCTTCAAATATGACGAAAGGACGAGGGATGAGGGATGAGGGGCAGTAGAGATGGGGGGATGAGGGGACGAAGGGAGGAGGGAAGTAAGAACGAGGGGGATGAAGGAGGGGAATAGTGGCGAAAGGAATGGGGCAAACGGAGGTCGCCAAAGGAGAGTGCAGAAGGGCATGCGATACGAAGACCCTCGCACAAGGGGCTAATGAGAAAGGAGGCATGGGAAGAGTGGAGGAGATAGAGTAGCTGGGGAAGATCCGATAAAGAGGTTGCGGGTACGGATGGTGATGAAACCAGGCTCCCACAGGGGGGAGCCGTCGCCATGACAGAAGGTCCCGCGGCCGCTTGGAGCAGGTGTCTGAGGCAAAGCCGTGAGCGGTGGAAAAGAAGCCGAAACCAGATTGAAATGAATGGAAGAAGGGAGCGTCAATGGTGGGATGGGTGTTGATCATGTTAAGCCAGCGAAGGCGGGGACCGAGAGACGTAGGACAAAGCTGAGAAAGGTCTGACAAAGAGGTTGTGGGTACAGGCGGTAATGCGACCCGGCCCCCACTGGGGGGAGCTGGCGCCATGACAGAGAGTCCTGCGGTCGCTTGGAGCAGATGACTGAGCCGAAGCCATGAACGGTTTAAAAGAAGCTGAAACCAGATGTAAATGAATGGAAGAAGGGAGTGACGATGGTGGGATGGGTGGTGATTTAGTGAAGCCAGCGAAGGCTGGGACTGAAAGACGTTGGGAAAAAAGCTGGGAAAGTTCCGACAGTGCCAGTGAACTATTGTGAACTACTCGTGTCAGCACTTTGATGGCTGTTTTAAGAAAGTTTATGTATAAAATCTAGTAGTCGTTTAAAGAAGTCCAATGCAGTAATATAATTATGCCACTGTTGATTAAAGTCAAATATAGTGCAGTGAAATACTTACCTGTGCCTTAGAGACATTGGTATGATTGCCTCCCGAAAGGTTAGATACTATTCCTAAGTTAGTTTTAATTTAATATACTGTATTTTAATTTAATATACTGTATATGTTATCACTTAAGTAAATTGGACTCTGTGACTGTAATAAAGTCAGCCATCCATAAAGAGGTTGTGGGTACGGGTGGTAATGTGACCTGGCCCCCACTGGGGGGAGCTGTCGCCGTGACGGAAAATCCTACGGTCGACGACGGAATGACGTCACGTGAGACGTTGGAAGCGGAAGCTGGAACATAAAGTTGAGGCCGCGGGATTTTCAGATGACGGTGAAGTTGTTGTCAGACGAGTGCTGAGGAGGAAAGGAGTTGAAAGAGAACTCATCGTCCGAACGGCTGAAAGGGATTCCGTGGAAAGCCGGCGACGGTTCATGGCGTGAGAAGCTGTCATGTTGAAATGAAACTGGAAGAGGAACGCCGAGAAGCGGCCATACAGAGATCCGGTGAGTGACGCCGAGGACCGGGGAAACGAGCATGAAGACTGACGCCCTGAACAGGTCGACGACCACGAGAATGAAAAATAGATGCGGGGGACAGATAGACTTCGGATGAGTGAGAAACCGGAGATGAAATAGTGTGAGACGGAGTATGAGGATTAAAAATACTTATCTGAGTCGTTTGGAGCCTGGAGCCCGACCGGTAACAGAAGGAGGGGACTCGTCGGCGGTGGATGGAACGTCAAAGAGATCCTCTGAATCAGAGGGGTGGAGGTCGATTTGATGAAGCGTCGTCCATGGTGAGTAGAAACGCTGATCGACAAAACGGAACACACAGAGAACGGCTCGCAAGCGGGGAATATATAGGCTACTTGGATAATTGAAGGTGTGGTTTGAGGCGTGGTCCTGCTCCCGAACCTAAGTTAACATATTAACTCCATTTTGTTCATCAACGCCGCAGGTCTTGAATGGATTAAAGCCTGAATTACAAATTCTTCCTTTCTGATGGGATTAAAACACAAAACTACTTGGGAGGATTAAAAACACAAGCTCTTCCTGGTGGGATTAAACAAAGATTTGTCCAGTCTGCTGGAGTGCAGACTTCTGACTGGAGTACAACAGAATCACCTGGAGGTTTTTCTGTAGAAAAACAACAAGATTTCCTGATGGTATTATAAAACAAAGTTTCCTGGAGGATTAAAAACACAAGCTTTTCCTATGTGGGATTAAAACAAAGAAGATTTCTTCAATCAATTGGAGTGAAAATCCCTGACCGATCACAACGAGACTAAATATGGGATTACAAACAAGTTTTCCTGGTGGAAATAAAAACACAAGTTGGAACACAACAAGATTACCTGGATGGATTAAACATATTGGATTGGAATCAGATTATTGTGGAATAAACCAACATTTTTGGAGATTATACAAATTATTGATTGGAGTACAACTCAATTCAATTAAAGCTAAAGACACCTTAAAGCCTAGCGTGTGGAAGACACCTTTGGTGAGTTGTTGAAACATTTAACTCTCTGAAATGCCAAAAATTTAACCTGATGAAATCTTTTCTGTAGTAAGAAGTGCTTATGCTGTTACCCCTGCAACTATTAATTAAAGAAACATAAAACGTACAAATCTGGATTTTTCCATTGACTCACCTTGATATTAAATAATGGAAAACTTGGTTCAAAGATAACAACAATATCACTGGAGGCTTTGAATGGTTTTATTAGCCACAAGAGATAAACAACATCCTAGGATCTTACTTTCCAAGATCCTAAAAATTACTAGACCCGGAAACAATTGCTATCTACAAGAGGTAAGGCTGTCGTTTAATGCATGTTTCTCTGTGAGATACGATCTGACTCCATTCTGCTAAGTCAGGCTATCTCAGGGAGTGAAAAACGAGGATGTGATATGCAGATGTTAGACAGTGAACAAGTCTAGGTGAATTACCTCGTCTCAGCCTTAATCCTAACCTTCCGGACACATTGGGTAATACTTGTGTGCAAGGATAAAAATTAAGGAACCGTTATCGGATTGGGCTGGAGTGAGGACATGTTGCAAGGTCCTGCGGCTATCTCACTCACGTAGAATTGACAATATATATATATA